>JALGBA010001203.1:2335000-2440000 GCA_023970755.1 Azemiops feae
CTAATTTTATAATGTAAAAAGAACGAGATCAGAGATGAAGCTCCAGAAATCACCATTCATTTTTTCCCCTTGCTTAATAAAGAGGGGTCAAAACAGGTTGGCTTCTTGCACAGGTAGATTTTATGGTGGGTTGATGTCGCTGACACTCGTTAGCATTAAAGCTTATTCAATGAATTTATTCTCGGTGCAGAATGTTGTAATTAAAACTTTTCTCTTGATAAGTACGTATCTAGTATCTGTAATTATCTTTTTCATAGTTGGTGATGATCTTTATCACAGACACATCCGTAGATTTGTCGGATGATAAATTGACACTGTAGCTTCTAAAGCTAGGGGACAATTCAAAAATGATATTCATTCATTCATTCATTTTTCACTAAACATTCAATTATATCTCAGCCATGTTATAATGTTGGTTTCAGAGCAAGGAGGTTATTCACATTATTTTTAGTATAAATATAAAGGAAGTTATTTGTATTATTTTGTATGAATAAAATAACATTGGAATATCTTATATCATTCGTACCTTTGTTTCTGGTGGAATCCCTGAGAGTTTTACTCCGCTAGGGGACTGTCCTCATCTTCATTGAGCCAGCACTGTCCAAAGTCATTTCTGCATTCATGTGGCCACCATAGCATCATGCTGCAGTGTAGAGTGTGCAGCAAAACACAGAGCACTTTTATTTTTCCACCAACATGGTACCTATTTATCTACTTGCGTTTACATGTTTTTGAAGTACTAGGTTGGCAGCAGCTAAGTCAAGTGACGGCAGCTCACTTTGTCATGCAGTGGTAGGACTCAAACCAGCGGAGTACAGACCATCTCTGGCATCTTTTAAAGCACTGAAACAATGCACCTTGGGGATGAGACATATTTTTGCTAATCTGTTTATCATATATTTGAATGGGAAATATTATTTCCTCCTCCCCTCCAAAAATGATAAACTTAGACAAAAATTCTGGGCAATATCTATTGTCTATTGGATATTGCCAATTTCAGCGGAATCAATTCCTGTAGTTTTTCCTCCCTCTTGATTAATATGATTGGGTGTCACACCAAGATGCCCATGTCTGTATGTACATGTCTGAAGGTACGCAGTGGTGGGAGTCAGCCAATTCGCACCACTTTGGCAGAACCGGTAGCTAATTTTTTGTTGCCCAGGCCCAGAACGGACTTGTGGAAGTGGCATCCACACAGAGAACCGGTTGTTCACCTATTTGAATCCCACCACTGAAGGTACATTTCCAAAACTGAACTAAAGATGAAGATGAACTAAATCTGCCAAAACAGATTTTATGGAGAAGCTGGATTATCCTTTCACAACTAACAATAGGGCTAGTTAAAGATTTTCTGCTTTCATTGCTTGTATTATTAAACATGGAAGAGAGATGACAGTCTTCATATCTCAGCATTTATTGGCTCCTGAAAATTTAATATTGGTCATGGCTGGTCTATATTGTAATCCACTACGGGGCATATAATGGAATCTCTGGTCATAGCTAAAATTTGGGGCACAAATTCAATGCTCAGAGGTATGAGAAAAATGTTTTGATAATGTTCCTGATTATGGTTGTCTTGTAAATTTCATCCTGCCTGTGATCCATGGGAACTTGGTTTTGATAATGAGAAGTATTAACTAATTTACTACCTGCTGGTAAATTGTCAGGAAGTTCTTCTAGATTTACAAGTGTATTGGATTCGAACGTTAGAGTTCATTCACTATGGATGAAATCTATTTTGGATTAAAGATGTAGACTCCATAACTTTTATTTACCATTGGAGGGGTGGTGGTGGAATTTAAGTCTTCAGATGACTCACCCCCATTATTTATTATTTCTGATTAATTTAGTAATTCAAATGTTGGGAATTTATCCTCTCGTGTTTGGCATTACATTTGATCTTCATTATTTCAAAGTGGCAAACTTTAATAAATGATTTAAAGAAGAATGTCTTGCGACTTTGTGACTTGTGACTTAAAAAATCACGAATGAATTAAATTCCATTGTGGATATTCTATAACTACTGTATACGGAATAAAATCCATGCTTGCTGTTCTAACACTGCATGGCTGTATGTTTAAATCTACTTCAGATAAGCTTGGTTGAATTGAATGAGACTTACTCCAAAATATGTCTGCATAGAACAAATGAGAAATAGGACGATTAAACAGAGAATTAAGGAGTGTGATTGAGTCTGCTTAAGAATGATAATCTCAAACTTCATGAGGTGTGACTAAGTCATAGTTATGACATATTGTGCTCTATGCTGTAGTCTCTGTCAGAAATAAAGACCAGGCAAAGGATGACTTCAGAAGGAATGAATATTGTGTTTTCATTAGGTTCTCTGCTGGAGCTACATTGCAATAGAGATTAATTTGAGAAGGTTGCTGTTAGAGGACATAATTGGAGAACACACTGAGTTTTCAAGTCCATTGATCTGTTGAACTTTGACAATGAGGGAAAAAAAACAGATTAAAAAAATGAAACATTTGCAAACTGCGAAGGGAGAGAAATACTGATTCAGAAAAAAAGAAACTGCACTCTTTTATTGTCTCTGCATACTGTCCAACAAAACCAGTTTTATTATTCCAGGATGTCTTATTAAGAAACTATAAGTAGATGTGTTAGGGAACACTTTCTTTCTCTCCCCTCCCCCCCCTCCCCCCCAGGCATTTGTTTCTTACAATTAGGCTTAACCAAAAATTCACAAAAAATCAGAATGTGCAAGGACTCACCAAGAGAGAAGGAAGCTAGAATCAGCCCTTGGATGGTAGGGAAGACTGGAAAATGACATAAAACATATGTTAAAGTTATAGGCTATAGTTCTGATATGCATTTGTGGCAATTTTCATAGAACAATATACAGTGATACAAACCCCAGGTTTTCAGTGCCACAAGGATTCCTAATATTTTTAACCCTTTTTTTTTAAAAAAATGGTGCTATTTCTGAATCCAGTTGATCAATACCACTATTAATATATTTCAAGTATTATTTACAAGTATTATTATAATAACAACTGGAAGAGATTTCACTTGCAAATTTCAACATTTAAAGGTAATTAAAACAAGCCAGTGTGCATGATTGGATGTTGCTTCAGAAATACTGTAAATGCAAATTACATTTTCAAAAAAGAAAAAAAAGAAAAAGAAAGAATATAGAGTCCACTATAGAGAACGCAAAATGATTCTGTATTGGGGAAAAGAGTGATACAGTAAATGTTTTTTCTTTCTTTTTTTGGTACTATTTCCTCTTCTCCTATGTGATAAGTATGTGATAAGTATGTGATAAATATGAGCCAGCAGTGTGCTTCAGCTGCCAAAAAAGCCAACACAGTGCTAGGCTGCATTAACAGAGGGATAGAATCAAGATCACAGGAAGTATTAATACCACTTTACAATGTCTTGGTAAGGCCACACTTGGAATACTGCATCCAGTTTTGGTCACCACGATGTAAAAAAGTTGCTGAGACTCTAGAAAGAGTACAGAGAAGAGCAACAAAGATGATTACGGGACTGGAGGCTAAAGCATATCAGGAACGGCTGCTGGAATTGGGTATGTCTAGTTTAATGAAGAGAAGGATGAGGGGGGACACGATAGCAGTGTTCCAATATCTCAGGGGCTGCCACAAAGAAGAGGGAGTCAAGCTGTTCTCCAAAGCACCTGAAGGCAGGACAAGAAGCAACGGATGGAAACTAACCAAAGAGAGAAGCAACCTAGAACTAAGGAGAAACTTCCTGACAGTCAGAACAATTAACCAGTGGAACAACCTGCCTCCAGGGGCGGTGAATGCTCCAACACTGGAAGGTTTTAAGAGACTGGACAGCCATTTGTCCGAAATGGTATAGGGTTTCCTGCCTGAGCAGGGGGTTGGACTAGATGACCTCCAAGATCCCTTCCAACTTTATTATTATTATTATTATTATTATTATTATTATTATATATTATTTTTATTATTATTATTATTATTATATTATTATTATTATTATTATATTATTAATTATTAGTAGTAGTAGTAGTATTAGTATTAGTATTTTAGTATTAGTATAGTATTATTAGTATTATTAGTATTATTAGTATTATTATTAGTATATTAGTATTATTAGTTTATTAATATAGAGGGCCCTTCTGATTTTTATAGCATTTTATCAGTGGGTAGTATAACAGGAGGTAGGAGGAGAGGAGAGGAGGAGGAGGAGGAGGAGGAGGAGGAAATATTTACAAAGTTAACAGGCATTTACTCCGTATAAAATGTAAGTAGATGGTGCCATCAAAGGTTTTACTTTCAGAAGATATATAAATTAATAATTTGTCATACTTATTCTCCACTGCCTTGAGCCATAGGTTTAGAGGCAGCAAAGTGAATTCAATTGCTGAAAGGAGGCACTAAAAGCCTTTGGGTAAAAAATGGGCAGGATCAGCAAAACTATGAGTACTAAGCTGGGAAGAGAGAGAGGGAACATTTAATCTTTGCTCCAAGGAGAGATGGAGAAAAGGCTGACTTGTTCATGACACGTAGACTAGCTAGTCGTAGGAAAGATTTATCCTTTTGCTAAAGCTGAAGGGGAGTGAAATTAAGGAAAGCAAACACTCAATTTCTCTGTCTCTCTCTCTCAAAAAAAACCCCAACACTGCAAGATCATATGTAATTCGGACAATCTATGGAGCCTTCAAGCCTTTCCTGATTGTCTTTTATCTCTCTGAATGTCCATGCATACAGCATATTTGGGTATCAGGTACCCATAGAAAGTGGATATTGATCCAAGTATTGAGTTTTATCTGTATTCATCCTTTTCTAATGGAATACACTGGTCCAGTGGATTCAGAACTGGAATACTGTGCTCAGCTGTGCAGAGACCAAATCAATCTCTTACAATTAACTTATGAAAATACAGCTTAAAGACAATTCCTTGTATGGGCCAAATTTTAGTGAGTCATGTGTTGGCATGCCTAAAGTTAATGCCTTTTTGAAGATGCTTGGAAATGGACTTCCATTTGAGTAGAATTCCCTTAGAAAATCAGAAATAGAAACTTGGGGGGGGGGGGAAGGAGCTTCGTTGTTCTAAAATCTCCAGACCAAATGTAAATGGCTCTTCCTCATATCTGTAAGTCTGTATTTCCGTTTCAAAATATGATAGAATTTGAGCATTCGTCTTTAATAATAATAATAATAATAATAATAATAATAATAATAATAATAATAATAATAATAATAATAATAATAATAATAATAATAATAATAATAATAATAATAATAATAATAATAAAGTTGGAAGGGACCTTGGAGGTCATCTAGTCCAACCCCCCTGCTCAGGCAGGAAACCCTATACCATTTCGGACAAATGGCTGTCCAGTCTCTTCTTAAAAACTTCCAGTGTTGGAGCATTCACTGCTTCTGGAGGCAGGTTGTTCCACTGGTTAATTGTTCTAACTGTCAGGAAATTTCTCCTTAGTTCTAGGTTGCTTCTCTCCTTGATTAGTTTCCATCTATTGCTTCTTGTCCTGCCTTCAGGTGCTTTGGAGAATAGCTTGACTCCCTCTTCTTTGTGGCAGCCCCTGAGATATTGGAACACTGCTATCATGTCCCCCCTCGTCCTTCTCTTCGTTAATATCTTAGTATTTATACCTTAGTATTTATTTTTATAAAAAAAAAAGGAGGGGGACATTTTTTTAAAATTCAGAACAGGTTTCTGTTTTACTTACGAGGCATACAAATAATTTTGCCTCAAAACTAGTAACATCTGGTGCATATCGAGTGAGATACAAAATCTATTTATAACCTGACCTCCCAGCAGATCGCTAGCGTGTTAGGAAACACCTACTTAAGTGGCCTGATAGGTGATAATTTGGCTCAGTTTTATTTTGGGGCTGTGTGATTTTCCCTTCCAACGTTTTTTTTTTTTTTTTTTCATTATTGAGGAAATGTTTTTAGCTTTTGCTGATCAGTGTGTTCCCTTTTCATCCTTGGCATTAAATAAATGCAGTATTATTAGTAGTAGTAGTAGTATTTGTTTTTTTTTTAATGCTTTGATTCTCCACATGTGGAATTTTTTTTTTCTTCTCCTGTTGTTTTGGTTATAGTTTTTCCATGAGAAATTCATTGTAGAACTTTCTGACACTGTAAATATGTAAATATGAAGGTTGTGCATACTCTTTGAATGGCATTCCAAAAACTTTAAAGGATTGAACGGATTGAACGGATAAGGCAATATGTCTTGAAACCTTTTAAAGCAGCCATGTCTTTGCTAAACATCATAATCGTGCCCTCTGCAAAGGTCACATGATCCCAGGAAAGGATGTGGCTGCTTTAAAGAGTTGCAAACAATTACATGTTCCAATGTGCTTGGAATAGGACTTCTACCCCACACAGTCCTAATAAAATCAGCATTGTGTGAAACCCCCCCCAAACTGATATTCGGTACATCTAATATTAGTTGTATATTAATAGTCACACATGTGAGAAAGCAAACAAAAAAAAGAAAGATTTCTTTTCATGCTTGATGATCATTGAAGCTATGTCAGTACTTAATTGAAACAATTCCAAAAAGACTCTTGAAAAACCCTAAGAGAGTCCTAATCAATATCATGGAAGGAGAAATGTTTGCTAGATATGTGTTGCCTAGGAAGTAGACGAATCTTTAAAAAAACCTAACTCTTCCTGTGATGCGACAAAATTAGCTTTCTTTTCACAACCGGTTTAGGCAGTAGGAACAGTTTTGTGAGGAATGATGCTGAATGTATTTCCAGTTACAATGATTCGTTCATTCATGACCACTGGTTTATATTATATTATGCTTCTCATTTCCTAATGTGGTAGTGATTTTGAGAATCTGAATATGGGCCTTGTAAGGAGAACTGTTTTTACTGTATCTGGTTGTTGGCAAAAGCACAGATACCATACGTACATAAGAAAAATTTCAAAAGACCAGATAGAAAATCAGTCCTTACCCCATCCAAGAAAGTTGATCCTGTTCATAATCCTATTTGGATAAAGAGGGTTTCAATTTTGGTGCATCACACTCTTTTTCTAGAAAATAAATCTATTTCTCAGAGCGAGACTGTATGTTTTATCCATCAGAGAATTCCAGACCATTGATTCTGTCCCCCATGTTTGCTGATGTTCTTTCACCCTGGATTTTTGACTACTTGTCCTAGCATTGATGATAAGTATTTGAGAGCAGAAATTGAAAAGACAAGGCAATGTTACTATGCACCCTTTATTGTAGGTGCTTCAGAGATGCTCTCCCTTGTGAAAAACAGATAAAGAACAATACACACAACACACTGTGAGCAGTACACACAGAGGAGATTCTAAATTCTAAGTACCTTGTCAAAATAAGATTCCCGGAGCTGTGATCATCATCATATTGTGATATCCCGGGGCCTTTGATTGCCTTGAGTCTCAGGGTCAACATGTACTGAATTTATGCCTCTGTTGAAGGCAGGATAATTTTTATTTAGTTGATAGAAAAGTCCATCAAGTCCCACTCAAAGTCATTTGGAAGGTTGTTGGCAAGGCACCAACTTCTCTGTGCCTGAATCTCATTTGCATGAGAACTTATGAGAGTCTGTTCTTATTAAGGATGACAGTTCATTGGTAGCTGTTAAGGTACTTAAAGTGTTTTGTCTTAATTAAAATTCTTCAGCTTTTACTACCTTAATTGATGAGTACTAAAATTCTTTATCATCCCCATCATGCTCGTGAAACCATAAACCAAGTAAGAAGTAATCAGACTCTGTCGTTTCTTTCTCCCCTCCATTTTTTTTAATCATTCAAAAGAGGAAAGGAAGATAACATCAGGAGTCAGTGTGTTTATAACCTTCATGAGGCTCTTGAGCAATCATCTACTGTGTATTTCCCTAACACTTTACTCTTTTTTACCATCCTAAGAACAGTCTCATTTCACATGCATTAGGTTAGTAGAGAGAGGGGGGGGATGGTCTCTTTCCCTGCTTTAAAATATGCTTAGCTGGGTTGGAAAGGGAGAGAACAAGAGAGACTATTTTCTCTATCCCAAATGAGTTTAGTGGAGAAGACTATCAGCTCAACAGATCCAAAGGCAAATGAAAGGATCCAAAACATCAAAAGTCAACCTATGGAGCAACCTTCTCCAGCAGAAGATCTGATTCCCATAGCTGTGGAACAATCCTGAATATGGAAATTTGAGACTATGTAGTTTGTAATGGTTTGCAATGCTTTAAGGTGTGAGGAGTCCTTGGTGCTCTCTGAGCTTGGTTGTCTTCTTGCAAACATTTCATTACCCAAACTAGGCAACATCATCAGTGTTAGTCCACTAACACTGATGGGGATACCTAATTTGGGTAATGAAACATCTTCAAGAAAACAACCAAGCTCAGAGAGCACCAAAGAGCCCTCATTTCAAGCCCGAGCTACAAATATTCTCCTTTATTGTCTTTAAGGTGTATTTGGGAATAGACCCCACTGAATTCAGTGGGTGATACTTTGAACATATATAGAATGGTGCTATGAAGTTATGTAGGTCAGGATATTTGTTCATGTATTCATGCCAAAAGCAACACAATTGAAATAAGGCATACTATATGACACATTTTTAAAAATAAAATAAAAATAAAATATAAGATTATAAATTAAACAGATCTTGCCCAGAAACTAGCAACATTAATTGCATTCTGTCGTGCTGCCGTGAGGTCCTCAAGTATACACTGATCAGGGCACAAAGGGGCAGGCATATTTATGTATTATCTGCAAAAAACAGAAGCAACTGGATAGCCCCATTTGTTCAGAGTGTCTCTGGATCTTGTTGTATCTGTGTGCAGTCTATTCAACAATTTCCATACTTTTAGCTTTTGCCAGACCCAGGTGCCAACTCCCCTGTTGGTTCCATCCAGTGTTGGTTCTTTGTAGCTTTCCATAGATCCACTCTGCCTTCACATTCTTATGATCAAAGAGAGAAGCAACCTGGAATTAAGGAGAAACTTCCTGACAGTGAGGACAATCAACCAGTGGAACAGCTTGCCTTCAGAAATCGTGGGCGCTCCATCACTGGAGATTTTTAAGAAGAGACTAGACATTCACCTGTCTGAGATGGTATAGGTTCTCCTGCTTGAGCAGGGGGCTGGATTAGAAGACCTCCAAGGTCCCTTCCAGCTCTATTCTATTCTAGAGTCTTCTGACAATCTAAGGAAGTTTTTCCTGGATTTTAGTCTGAGGTGAGGGATGTTAGAAACTGAATGTCAGTGACCTCTATTGGATAAAGATCAACACTGGAAGTTTTTTAACAACACTGGAAGTTTTTAAGAAGAGACTGGACAACCATTTGTCTGAAATGGTATAGGGCAAGGGTCTTCAAACTTGGCCCTTTTATGACTTGTGGACTCCAAATCCCAGAATTCCTCAGCCAGCATGCCTGGCTGAGGAATTCTGGGAGTTGAAGTCCACAAGTCATAAAAGGGCCAAGTTTGAAGACCCCTGGTATAGGGTTTTCTACCTGAGCAGGGGGTTTGACTAGAAGACCTCCACGTTCCCTTCCAACTCTGTTATTCTGTTAAAAACAATTAAATTATTAGTACGTGGGCAATTTGGAAATAAATCTCCATTTGGTGGTTGTTGTTATTATTATTATTATTATTATTATTATTATCATCATCATCATCATTTCCACCTTACTCTAAGAGGTTCAGAATTGTACTTTTTTTCCTTCTTTTAAACCTTTGCAAAGACTTCTGGGTTGTAGGTTAGCTTGAGTGCCCATCAGAGGGAGACAATATTAGATAATGCAGAGTAATTGACTGGACATTTGAACCTCAATCTTGACCATCCAAATTTAAAAGCTATAATATCTGCACCATTTGGATGTGTGTGTCCAGCGTCTGCAGCTTAATACCAGTTTTCTGAACTGAGCTTGAAATAATATCTGTGGCAATACAATTGATAGAATATTGGATGTACAGTTCCACGTCTCTGTTAAAGGATAGGAAGCACTGTTTACAAGAATTGAAGCTTTAGTGTTGACTTCAGTGACAGTCCTAACTTCTCTGTCCATGAAGTAATGGAAGCAGCATAATAAATGTTGATGATAAACATTTCCCTTAGCTATCTCAGCAACTTGCTGATAAAATATGACCTTCCCTTGCTTAGAGCTCTGTTATTATATTTTCAGTGTCCTCTGCACTGCATTAGCTTCATTGTAGTTGTTCAAATGAAGGGAGCTGTCTTAACAACATTTTAGTTTAATGTCATCTGCTGGGTACTTTAATGAATCAATCACTGCTCCCTGAAAACGCGAAAAAAAAGCACCTGAGCATCGTAGAACCAATGATATCAAAGGAAATAAAATTAAAAGACATACCTAATTTAGTTGCAGCATAAATCTTAGCCGTGACACCCTGCTCAATAATGCTAGGTTGATTATAATGACAATCGTTTAAAGAAAGTAATCATACAGGGTTATAATTGATTTTGTGAATCTGCCTTCCAATTCAGGCCTGCAATATTGCAAAGGAGTAATAAAACGAGGAAGGCTGTGTCCTATATTGTAGAGACATTGCTGAATGCATGTGGCTCGCTAAAGACAGATAGACAGTCAAAAAGACAGGCAGGATCTCCCCCCCCCCCCGGGTACAAAAATCCACACAAATAGAAAACCACAAAACATGGCTGCCCTCTGGATTTCATCTGGATTTTTGCAACTGTTTAGAGTTCTGTTGTACAGAACATCTGTAACTCCAAGTTAGGCAATTGAACCTACAATACTTTTTTAAAATTTATAATCTTCTCCGGATGTAAAGCCGCATCAGGTAAAAAAAAAAAGTAACACGTTAGCATGCACTTCTGGAATTGCTGGGCTGAAATCTAACTTGGGGAAAAAACATATTAAAGACAAATCATCCCTGGTGCTTTTCTTTTGTTAGCTGTTCAAATTCCTTTCTTTCTGTCCCTGTTTTTTTTTTTTTAACTTTGGTAATAATTAAGAATGTGAGGCATAAAGTTCGGTTTAATATTTAGAAAACCGTAATCTTGTTACACAACGAAACTAAAATACAATGGCAATACAAAATGAAAGTATAAATTATCTGTGTGAAGGGAGGGGTTTCCCCTCCCTTCTGACAGCTTTCTATTGAACTGACATGAAGCGAGGGCTGTGTAAAGTTACTCACTCAATATTAGCTGCTTTATTTATTTATTTATTTATTTAGAAACCACATCATTAGCTGCTCAACTGAGAAGGACTTGGGTGGCATACAATTCAACACACATTCAGGAGG
Organism: Azemiops feae; assembly: GCA_023970755.1. Taxonomy (NCBI): domain Eukaryota; kingdom Metazoa; phylum Chordata; class Lepidosauria; order Squamata; family Viperidae; genus Azemiops; species Azemiops feae. The sequence continues at coordinate 2,346,246 of JALGBA010001203.1, forward strand.
CAGCAAACTGCAGGATAAAAATTCCTCCTTGGAACTGACCCCTAAAAATAGCCTTTGGGGGGGGGGGAAAGCCAGGTTTTTAAGGTTCCTTTGAAGAATATCAAGGTGAGGGCAACTCAATTCTTAAGAATTGAGAACAAGGGAGTCCTATTCTAGAAAGCAGGAACCGTGACAGAGAAGGCCCCATTTCCTTGAGTTAGTCTTGCTAAATAGATGAGATCTGGAGCATGTCCGCTCTGTTAGAACTTACGTCAGGATGGGAGAAAAACTCTCCCTCGGATAATTAGTTCCTACACCAAGAAGTGATTGGAAGGTGTGGAGAGACCTGGTCCATAAAATCTCCAAGAAATGGACATGGCTGAATGGATAATACCATCATCACCACACCATGAAGTGGTTTGAGCACCTTGGAAGTCTAATGATTACCCACATAATATAGGCGTTACATGGGCATGCAGAGGTGCCCCTATAACTGCCTTTACTACTACCAGCTGAAGCTTACAGAACAACCCCATGTAGAGTGCCTAGCAACAGGGTCCTTCAAGGCATGAATGACAGATGCTAGTCACAGTTCAGGAAATTGTGCATCTGGCACCTCATCTGGGCAAATGTGCCTCTAGGATACCATCTGATCTTTCAGAAGGAGGAGTGAGTCTGGTGCTACTCCGTTTAGAAGTAAGATGGAAATCTGTTGGTACTAAGAGAGATAGAAACACACAGCAATTGTGTGTTACTGTCAGGACTTTCGGCCTCCAGACCCCAGGACAAGATTCTGATTGCCTCATTTAGGCAGCCTGGCATGGAAATATACAACAGGATATAATCAACATCTTGAGAAAACTATACTGTCCTTATGAATCATAGCTTATAAACATAGCTTACAGTTTACAGGCCACTTTGCTTATCAGTGTAGTGTGTTTTTTTGTGTGTTTTTTTTGTACTATACTAAAGTTGTTGATAATATTATGGTGATTTTCTATGTAAAACACTGATTAGTTCCAGTCCGGGGAGAATAACTTGTTAGACACATTTTGCATAAATTATTTCTTGGTAGAAGTATTTTTCAGGCAATAAAACAGGCACATTAAAAGGTTACTGAGGTATTTCTGGACTTGTTTAGTCTTTGGGGGGTAGTTATTAAGTCTTTAATTGAATACAATTTAATTAAGAGCCAAGGCTGTGCATCTGAATTATCTAGTAGCTTTCCAAGCACAGAAATAATCAATAATTCGAGGAAACAGTAAAAGAAAACTTGATGCCTTTTTCCACCAACTGTTTTTCATTTTCATAATGGATATGAAAATCCTATTGCCAAATAATGTATACCTCCTCTTAGTATCTGTGTTACGAAGTAGAGATCTACACGTAATGCAAAACGGAGGTTCATTACTCAACATTGATTTTGCAAATCAGCAATACTTATCCATCACTTTTCATAAACTAATGGGAAATCACTCCAGTGATTAGTTCTATAACATGATAGGTCCCTACACAACAATACTATTTCTTAGAAACTTATCTTGACTTCTTTAGTCTTGGTGCCAGCCATACTAGACAACTAGTTCTAAAAAAAAATATGCATAGCACTAACTCCTGACTCAACATTATTTGAATTTACTGCACCAATCTGCACGAAATAGTCTTTAGAAATATGCTCACAAACAACTCCATCGTCTGCAGAAATGACCAATCATCCCAAAGGTGCTTTTTCAAAAGGCAAGCTGGACTTTGTTTTTCTTTGAACACATTTCACTTCTCATCCTAGAAGCTTTTATAGTTCTGACTCAGAACTGAAGAAGCTTCTTGGATGAGAAGTGAAACATCTTCAGGGGAAAAACAAAGTCCAGTTGCCTTTTGAAAAAAAACTACCGTTGGGACATCCAGGACCTTGATGACTGAGAATCTCCAGAGGCATTTAGAAATGACCAACTTTTATTCAATTCAAGCAGTGGTGGTAGCAGTTTTGAGAGGCCTTAGGTACAATGCTATTTGCGATGCTATAAAAAAATCCTTCGATTCGGTCAGACTTATCACATGATTTCAAATTAAATATCTGGCTATCCAGATATATTTTCCATTGAACTTTATTTGCTTCTACTTTTTTCTCATTTGTCAAATATTTAAGAATGGGAGATACACACTTGCATTTTTGTAATTCCTTCTTCAATACTCTGCCTAGACGAGTCTCTCTCTCTCTGAGAGAGATGGGCAATTCAAAAATTTGATAGATAGACAGACAGACAGACAGACAGACAGACAGACAGACAGACAGACAGACAGACAGGAGATAGAGATAGAGATAGAGATAGAGATAGAGATAGAGATAGATAATAGAGAGAAGATAGAATGGATAGATGATAGATAGATAGATAGATAGATAGATAGATAGATAGATAGATAGATAGATAGATAGATAGATAGATAGATAGATAGATAGATAGACAGACAGACAGACAGACAGACAGACAGACAGACAGACAGACAGACAGACAGACAGACAGACAGACAGAGAGATAGAGATAGAGATAGAGATAGAGATAGAGATAGAGATAGAGATAGATAGATAGAGATAGAGATAGATAATAGATAGAAGATAGATATAGATAGATAGATAGATAGATAGATAGATAGATAGATAGATAGATAGATAGATAGATAGATAGATAGATAGATAGATAGATAGATAGATAGATAGATAGATAGATAGATAGATAGATAGATAGATAGATAGATAGATAGATAGATACGTTGCCTGCTGGCAGAAATATGTTATGATTGTGATTGCCATGTTCTGCTTTGATATTTTACTTTCCCAAAATCATACAACTTGACATGTCTCATGCTCAATTCTCTTACTTTAAACTAACTGTTCTTCCTCCTCCTCTTCCTCCTCATACTTTATTTACTTTCAAATAATAAAGTTCTCCATCCACTAAACCCACAACCGTCCCCCCAATTGACCCAACATCAGATGTGATCAAATGGAAGAGTTGTCACACCCTGATAAGAAAGCTGAGAGGTAAATATTTTGTAAGCAGTTTTCATGATAGATAATGGAGCATCTGATTTGAGAAGGCTACATCTGCCCTTGTTGGCACAGCACCAATTTTAGTGTCTACACAGTTTTACTTGACATTGTACGCCATCGTGAAAATGTTCGGTTGCGAGAGAAACTTACCAGAGATGGTTGAACTCAGAAGATCAGGGCTGAGTAAGGTTTTTTCCCTCCGACACACTAGACTAGATAGACACAACACCTTGATCTGCATTGTTTTCCTCCAAATTTCAGCCACAGGGACAAGTTGATGATAAACAACACAAGGGTGGCAAGAAACACTGGAAAGGAGAAGAAGAGAGTCACTGAGTGACAGCGATTCGAAAATTCAATCTGAAGGAAGTCGTAGAGGTTCCAAATACAATAACTTTGATTAACCTTACGCCACTTCAGCATAGGGTCATGCTATCCAGTTTGAAATCCTTCTTTGAAGATGTCAGTCACATTTCAATAACCTTTTTTTGGCATGGGCTTTTAAGTCTCTTTATTGACTTTGAATGAGGAAGCTTGCTTATCAATGCTGCTTGAACTGTCATTCAAACATTTTTATATAGTTTTGGCTTGATTGAGAAGTGGTGGTGGTGGTGGCGCAGTTTCAGAAGAACTAACTGTGATGACAAGGTCTCTTCTGTGTTTGCCATTTTGTATTGTTGAATCCGCCCCTACCCACACCACCTGTTTGAGTTGGCAATGGATTTCTTATACCTCTTCATTCCAGCGCTGTATTTGAAGCATTTTTTTTTGCTCCAGTTCTCACTGTGATTGTTTCTTTTTCTCCCTCCCCCCTTTTTTTGGTAATCTTACAAACCATAATACATTGCAATTTTTCAAAGGAGAGCTCAATGCAGTAATATTTATGTAGCACGATTAAAAATTATGAATGGTCTATTATTTAGAAAGCTTAAATTGCTGAAGATAAAAAAGATAGAAAAAATAAAATAAAATAAAGCCTGTCAGCATTAAATGCAGTTCAGGCTATCAGTATTGGAGACCTAAGATTATTTGACTCTCCATCCAAAATGAAGTATAACATTATTATTTTTTTAAAAGAAGAACTGCTGCAATTGACATCAAAGCATTTGTTAAACTGCTGGTTACTATTTCTTTATAAATAGATGGGGAGGTTTTGCAACAATTCCAATAACTGGAAAACGTATTATATCACAATCCAAATCCCACTGAAATCTCATTCATCTAAATTTGTTTGTAACCTCGTTTTTCACATCTGTTTCACATATATATATATATATATGTGTGTGTGTGTGTGTGTGTGTTTTCGTAGATTTTCACGGGTACAGGTATGCAGGTCTTGGCGTATTCAGGTCTTTTCCCGTGTAAGATTGAGAGTGTCTTGGCGACGTTTCGACGAGGTCCCACTCGTTGAATATCACTACAATAGAGCTACAATATCACTACAATAGAGCTCAGAATGTTACCACACAGCCCATTACCCAGGTACAAAAGAACAATGGGCACACAGCCAGCACCTCAGCCACACAGGATGTTACCAAACAACTGACTAATTTGCTTACATCAATTCCATCTTCCAATCAAGATGTAACAACACAGCCAACCAACCCGCTTACAGCTACATCAGCTAATTTGCTTACATCAATTCCATCTTCCAATCAAGATGCAACAACACAGCCAACCAACCCGCTTACAGCTACAAAACCAACACGCCACACACACCCTCCAATATTTATAGAAGGACGGCAGCTCCGATCACGCTTTGCTCGCACAAGCACGAAGCCAAAGACACCAGCCTGAAGATGGCGAGTGGGACCTCGTCGAAACGTCGCCAAGACACTCTCAATCTTACACGGGAAAAGACCCAAATACGCCAAGACCTGCATATATATATATATATATGTAATACACCACTTCTGTATGTATTTGTATCATAGAAAAAGTACCCCCATTTCTAGTGTGGCTTTTTTTTTTTTTAGAAAGAATACAGAGAGGAGCAAGAAAGAAAATTAGGGGGCTGAAGATGAAACAATATGAAATACAGTTGCAGGATTTGGGTATTTCTAGTTTAATGAAAAGAAGGACGAGGGGGGACATGATAGCAGTGATCCAATATCTCAGGGGCTGCCCCAAAGAAGAGGGAGTCAAGCTATTCTCCAAGGCACCCGAAGGCAGGACAAGAAGCAACGGATGGAAACTAATCAAGGAGAGAACCAACCTAGAACTAAGGAGAAATTTCCTGACAATGAGAACAATTAATCAGTGGAATGACTTGCCTCCAGATGTTGTGGGTGCTGCAACACTGGAGGTTTTTAAGAAGAGATTGGACAACCATTTGTCTGAAATGGTAGAGGGTCCCCTCCTTGAGCAGGGAGTTGGACTGGAAAACTTCCAAGATCCCTTCCAACTCTGTTATTTTGTTATTGTGTTTTGAAGTCAAATGCTGGCCTAGATCTTGGTTGAAGGACAGTTGAATGAATGCCTTCCAATTCACCATCACATCAGCCTTGCATAATATGTCACATCCAGGAGGAAAGGAGGAAGGGGAGATTCATTTCATTCAGTAGGTCAGCAGCATGACTCCCCAAATTCTACATTTTTCATCTGATCATTTGGCTTATTTTTGCTGTACTTATTTTGCTCTCTTAGTAGCCAAAGTCTCCTGGGTCATACATGAACTGAAATGCAATTCCTGTTTTTATGCAAACATCAATAATCTCCCCTTTCAAGTATTTATATGAATCTCAGTTGCTTTTCAGTGACTCTCTGAAACATCACGTCATACCTTTCTGTTGGCTACTCATAGAAATCTATAGGGAATGCAAATTTTTTCCTTACAAATCTGCTATTTTGAACAGCAGGTGAAGGAAGAACGAGTATTAACCTGATCACAAAACACCTTTATAAAAACAATTTCCATGAGATCTTAGACATCCTAATATTAATAGAGTTGACAGAGGTCTCTCTCTCTCTCTCTCTCTCTCTCTCTCTCTCTCTCTCTCTCTCTCTCTCTTCACCTTATTCTACACCAGGGGTCTTCAAACCTGACCCTTTTATGACTTGTGGACTTCAACTCCCAAAATTCCTCAGTTGAAGTCCACAAGTCATAAAAGGGCCAAGTTTGAAGACCCCTGTTCTACACAATCCATTTCCAGTATTCTACAAAAATGTAAGTTTCATTCAGCCCTGATGGCCATATTAATGGATATGGGTATATTTATTAAGATAATACCATTTGTACATTTCTGAGAAGTGTCTGCCATTGACTTTAGCACTTTTGACCAGTTAGGTATAACTACAACCTCCAATACCTTGGGGATTATTTTTTTTAATTTTTTTAATAAATAGCATTGATTATGCTATTTCTCTGCATTGATTATGTTAGCTAACTTTTAGTGAAATGTCTACAAGAAAACCACCAAGCTCAGAGAATGCCAAGAATTCAACAGTTCAACCCTGAGCTACATCTATTTTCATATATATGTCCACTCTAGGGACAACAACAGTATATATGTATCATTTCAGATGAGGTCTTTCTGCAAAGTCAAATTTATTGCTTAAGAAAAAGACATCTCTGGTGCAGAAAACCAACTTTGAAAATTTACCTGTCTGCTTGTCTGTCTGTCTGTCTGTCTATAATCCAACAAATCAGAAAAGCAAACTATAAAAACAAAATAAACCCAAACAAAATAAAGAAAATGGGACTCCACTGTTACCCTATGTGTTTTAAAGGGGGGGGGGGAATTAATATTTGGTCAATGAGTTATATATTTTCTATTCCCAAATCCTGTTAAAAGGATATATATATATCTTTTTTTCCCTCTCACCTTTTGGGCCAGTTTGCAGGGATAAGAAATTCTGTTGACCAGCCACTTGCATCATTAGAGTAACTTTGCATGTATTTTTATCACATCCTAGCTGGGGTCAACGGTTTACTGACATGATTGTTTTGTGCTGTGGGTTCCAAATGAATTTCCTTCCCCCTTGCAATCCAGATTCCAGAACGGTTTTACATTTGTTTTCCTGTCCACGTGCTGAAACCGCCTTCTCTCTTGGTCTGTGTTCAGCCTATTAAAGTGACCCTTTCTTGTGCTGTCATTTTGTCAAAGGGAGCTTGAAGTGTGTGCTCGTTGGTTTTGATTAAATTCAGAAGTTGTTGCCAAAGTTGAAACAAAGGAAACCAACGTGCAGTCCCCTCCTGTCTCCACCTCACTTTCCCTCTCCTATGCGGCATGATTTCACAATTAAGTTGGCAGAGAACTGAGAGGCATAAAGAGAGCCCTACAGCCAAGACAATGGGGACTTTTCTTTTGCTGGCTGGGTGAAGAGATGCAAAGAAACAAAATTAAGCTGCTTCTTTCATTGGTGAATGGCTTAATTCAACACGGCTTGTTCACCGGTATTTCACTTCTGCTCCGGTGATTGACACGTAAAGGAATACAGCAAAATGAGCTCTTCTTTTCCAAGACAGCTCAGTTGTCCCCAACTTGTCAAATTGCCCACCAATTATTGCCACGGAAAAATAAAGGCTTCCGCAAACTTGGGCTAGCCATTTTGTTATCGGAATGCAGCCTCTTCTGATTTGACCTTGCAAGTCCATCATGTACAGGAAAGGCTGATAATGTGAGGCTCAAGAGCTGTGGTTTGGTCAAGCTTGTGTTGAGCTGGAATTTTGCTGAAAGGCAACATTAATAATAGGTTGGCAGAACGTGTTTGCAAGAGTGGGTTTGATGTGTTGATTGCATTTCCTTGGTACACTTATTCTTGCTTGGGGGAACAATGGATGTTGGGTGCAACCAAGCACAGGATGTTGAATTAACCTCTCTTTCCCAATTATGAATATAATAGCTTTTATTCTTGGCTTAGAGCTTTTTTTCACTTCATAGTTGGTGAGAAACAAAGGTTTAAAACCACTGAAGCTCATACATTCTTCACAATTCCACCATTTTTAAAGTATCTGTTGAAATAACCGAACTTTCTGTTCTCATGAGACATTAACCATAACAGTGCTCTTTTAAGGAGGCCAGAGTATTCTTTTCTTGTTGAGTTGTTGTGGTTTGTTGTTGCATTTTAATGAAATGTGCTCAGATCTCCCCAATCATCTCCAAAATTAAGGATCATACGGATAAATGTTATGTTTATTCTTTTTTTAGGGCATGCTAATCCCACATTTGCAAACTAGGTGGCCAAAGATTATACTAAGTCATACAAATGCACAAAAACTTTAATCAGATGTGCCATTTTAATGTTTTGTTTTTCTCCCCAATAACAATTTGTTGCATTATACTATTTTTATTTTCTATAAAGAAAATGGTTTCTATTAAACTATTCTCTTTTTTCTATAAAGGCTGGTCAAAGACTACAATACAGATATTTGATTTGATTTGATCAGAATGAAGCGTGCTTTACATTTACTCACTCCTTTTAAGGACTGTTGGCTTATTGTTGGTGGCTTTATTTAAGACTCTTCTTAATGCCCTTTCGTCAGGTGCTTTGAGCTGTTTTGGGAGAAACAACAAAATGTAAACACCGACAATAATAATGACAACAAACTTTTAAGCCGTTCTCTGCTAATTAAGGAAGGTCCACAAAATGGTTCATGGCATGCTGTTATCCACAATCCCTTGCATAATAATGCTTTTTACCATTATTTTGCAGAATTCATGCAGTCACGAACCGTGGCTCATGCAAGCAAAACATCTTCAAACCAGGTAAATTGGATTTGTACGGTGAAAATGAAAAGTGGTAAGGATGGAAATTGTTCAAGAGAAAGGGGAAGAAAGCTTGCAGATTGGCAGTTTAATCTCACTGTCTTAAATGAAAGAGCCTGGGCGTTTTGAAATTGTAGTGAGATTTGAGAATAAACAATGACAACACATGTCAAATTAGGTGGCATTACCAAACTGCCTATGGGTGATTTCTGAAACTGAATGTGATCATCTCTGACTAGTAGTTAGAAGGGACATTCCCAGGAAACCTCAGAGCTGTTGTCTACAATGAGAATTAAAAATAAAAATGATCCTTGAAGAAGCAGCAGCAACTGATTCCTTTTTTTTATATTAGCGTTGCCAAAAGGGGAAAAACAACAACAATGTTTCTATCTAAATAAGTCATTCATCTCACTCACAACTCTTCTTAACTTCCAAATCTTCCTGATTTTAAGAACTTAAAAACAATTATAACCCACGAGGGATAAATGAAAGACACTCCTTTTCAATGCATTGGGGTTAATTACACGAAGATGCAAATCAGGTTGAAAATGTGAGAGTTGAGAACATTGCTGTTGGTCACTTGCCCTGAATCTACTGTCACTTCAAAGAGGATAAGTAATGATCTGATGTGGATTAAATGTTTCCTCTCCATAAACTTTGATTCATTAAAAAAATCCTTGATTTAAGACTTTCAATAATAATAATAAAAAGTAAAAGTAAACAAAACTATCAGAAAGGAAAGGTTGAGATGGGTCCCTTTCCTATTCTGTTTTTATTACTGTTGATTTTAGTTTGATCTTTAGACTAGATCCAGTGACATCACATTAATCCTGCTTGACAATTTCCTGCAATTTCATTGAGTTAGCATGATTGAGCTTGGATCTAATCCAATCAATCATAAACCACCAATAAGGTTGATGGTGTTGGAAAATATACAGTATATAAAGTCATCATGGACTATATACAGTAGGAAGTAGATGGGGTCCTGTGATCAAAATTCATCTTCAAATCTTCATTAGCCCTAATGATGTTGTCTAGTTTGGGTAATGAAATGTCTGCAAGAAAACAATCAAACTCAGAGAGCACCAAGGACCCCACATCTTCAAATGTGTACTTTCTAAATGCTTCCACCATAATATTTTTGGAAAATTGAAAGAAATTCCATTGGTTCAAACTATGGCTCTTTTAAGATAGGAAATAAAGTCTTCTTCTGGACATTAAAACTGGAGTCTTGGTGACAATGGGGGTCTTGTCCTTTCCTAGGCAGCAGTGTAGAATTCATTTACTACTTCCATTATAATCTCACACACCGTGGCCAGCAATCCCTTGGATGTTGTTGTTGCTGAAATGTTAAACAGGCTCCCTGCTGCCTTGAAATGAATCTGTAGAGAGCAACTACTTAGATGTTGCTATCAAGAGTAAATTTCTCCAGCTGGGAAATCCAGAAGGTGCCAAGTTAAGAAAATTTGGCCTGGAAAATAGACTTGTGGGTATAAGCAGATATGTACAGATGCAGAACTGCAAAGATAAACTTTAGGTAGCTCTATCAATAGCTATGGATATTGCCTATTACAAAATATTTATTCATAAGTGTATTTACCTACCTCAATTGCTAAAGCAGTGTAAAGTTGAGGCCACTAGTTATATGATGCAGTGGCAGATTGTAGCCCTGCAAAACCAGTACGAAGAGGACTTTGTCAAAGAAAGAGATGCCTCTACAAAATTTTGAATGGAAATTCTGAAATCGTACTGTCATCTTCAAAGATATGACACTTCACAGACTTTGTAGAAGCAGATTTTGGAGGAGTTCTGCAAAGAGCCACATCAAGCATCCTTGTGAGGATGTTTAAAGAGCTGTGATGGCGAAGTAGTTAGAATGCAGTATTGCGGGCTAACTCTGCCGACTGCCAGGAGTTCGATCCTGACCGGCTCAAGGTTGACTCAGCCTTCCTTCCTTCTGAGGTCGGTAAAATGAGGACCCAGATTATTGGGGGCAACATGCTGACTCTGTAAACCACTTAGAAGTGAAGGGCAGTGAAGCACTATGAAGCGGTATATAAGTCTAAGTGCTATTGCTATTGTACAGAAAGATCAGCTGTAAATTTAATAAGCAATGCAAAACTTCCTGATTGTGGTTATTCGATGGGGACTAAATGTTTTCTGGCTGATTAAAACAAATCAATATTTATGATATGGATTTTTTTTTAAATAAAAATAAAAATCTAGAAGTAGGTATTATCCTTGTTTTTGTTTTTTTGTTTTTTAAAAAGGAAAAACAGCAGATCAGATATTCAAGGACTACATTGTTTGACTTTATGCAGTCAAAGGAAGTTTGCTTTGCCCGTCACCATTCAGAACAAGAAATAACTACGGATTCAGAAAGGAAAGGCACATTCGCTTGAACCACTTCCTGCTTCTCTGAACTAACTCGCTCTATCATAAAATGTTGCCATTCAGCTTTCATGCTGACTGTTGTGGGAATATTGCAATCTGAAAGATCTATTATTTTTAATTTATTGTGGTGACAAATGCAATGGAAAACTGTTCATAGACTGGCTGCATACTCAATTGCTTCTTTTAGCAGAATCATTTTTCAGGGATCTGACTAGAAGGAAACTCAGCCTGGTACAATATTGATGGAAATCGCCAGCAAAACAGAATAAATTCCATTGCATTTACCTTGCAGGTGCAGAAAGGCAGACTGTCACTGTATTTCACACAACGAGCATTAATTTGATGGGCATGGGCGTTTGGGAGGACCAATTCAGATGACAAATGTGCTTTGCTACTGTGCTACAGCTGCTTACAACACTAAGTGTAAGGACAGTATGATGGGCAGAGAAAGTTAGAATTCCGTCTGTTTTGCCCCGTAGTTTTGAATGATGCTGTTCTTCATAGAAACATAGAATAACAGAGTTGGAAGGGATCTTGGAGGTCTTCTAGTCCAATCCCCTGCTCAAACAGGAGACCCTATACCATTTCAGACAAATGGCTGTCCAGTCTCTTTTTGAAAGCCTCCATTGCTGGAGCACACACAACTTCTGAAGGCAAGCCATTCCATTAGTTGATTGCTCTCACTGTTAGGAAATTTCTCCTTAGTTCTAGGTTGCATTCCTTTCTCTCTACATTAGAATCCATGAGTTATTTTCTGCTAGCCCACTTCCTATTCCTTTTTTTTTTTCATGTAATGCAGTGTGCCTTTTGCAATCTCTACCTGATGGTTTAGTTCTTTGCAGTATTCCCTCCCTCCCTCCCTCCCTCCCTCCCTCCATTACTCAGTTCTTCATCTAATCATCTCTCATCTGATTCATAGCAGTATCAATGTAATTAGTTTTTCACTAGGCCATCTCATTGATTCTTAAGCACCATATCAGCCCAGTGCCCACATGTCTTTAGTTTTCTGCAATATGTTCTCCTTGCCTGAAAATATTTTTTTCCCTTATCTTCAAAAAAAACTTCAGCTAGTGCATTCTGCCCTTAGCAAGAGCTTTTCAGTGATGATTGACATCAGAACCAAACATTTTATCCTATGTGACTGATCCTGCAAGTCGGAAAACTTTGATGGGGGAGCAAACAACCCCTTACTCTAATATCAATGTTAACTTTAGGAAGTCAAAACAAGTCTGAAATCACTGTTGGGGCTGTGAAACAAAACAAATGTTGACTTTGTTCCCAAGGTTATTATCTAAAAGAGACAGAAAGGGGGGGGGGGAAGAGAAAGATGGTGGAAGAAAAAAAGTTGAGATTTTCCTGCAGGACCAAAAGCAGAAAGGGTAGAAGCTTGAGAAGAAAAAGGAACACAGATGAGAGATAGAGAAACTGGCTTTGGCAATGAGATAATTTTCAGCAGCATAAAAGGAATGGAAAAGTATAGGGTGAGTGGAAGAGACATAGCAGAGATGAAAAAGGAGGAGGCAAAGATATCTAGTGTCATTACAAAGTGAGCAAAAGAAGTTTCAGCTGAACAGAAAAGAGAAAAAAAAGAAAAGAAAAGAAAAGGTATTGAGAAGATCCAAGAACCAACTGTGGCTATTAAATGGATAGCAAGACATTTGAGGAAAGCAGTCCTAAAATAAAGCCATGGCGGTAGCAGAATCACATCATGGGGATCCCTAATCATAGGAGAGAAAGCTAATTTCATCCTATGATTATATGCATGACATTCACCGCTATCAAGACACGAACAATTGGTGTTATTGTAACCTAACAGGAGGGATGGCCGTGTTTAGCCAACAGATCATTGAGTCTAAATCGTGCCAGAAACTCGGTTGTTAATTATAAACCCGTCTCCAACATTTTTAATGCCATGCTTTAAATAAGGGTTAAAACAGCCTTTCAAAGAATGTTAACGTAAATTGATGTTTTTCAAAAGCGGCTGGTGTCAAAAGTCATCCATTAATTGGTATTCTGAATCTTCTAGCATTTCATGTTTCTGTTTTGTGGGCGTAATAGATCGGTGAATCCAGTGGTGGGATTCAGCCAGTTCGCACCAGTTCGGCAGAACCGGTAGCTAATTTTTTGTGGCCCAGGCCCAGAATGGACTTCTGGAAGTGGCATCCACACAGAGAACCGGTTGTTCACATATTTGAATCTCACCACTGGGTGAATCTCTGTTACATCTGGAAAGATACAGCCATGTATCTTACAGATCTCCACTCGGAGATCCCTTCCAAACTGTTATTCTGCTGACTTTCTTAAATCTTGGAGATCTTCCAGGGGGTTGAAGCTCCAATTTTGAAATGTGTCCAAAACTTGCACCACTGGAAGACTTTTCTTCCTTCTGCAGATTCTTGGAGGGCTTGAGAAGTCATCTCATTATCCCCAAACTTTCAATGTATGTAGGAACTATCTCCTCATCTCCTGAAGAGCATGATTGAATTTTCCAAATTTCCTTCCAGATTTTAACTCTTAACCAGTTTAATCAGGCATATCTTACAGTACTAATTGACTAAGATGTTCATTTTCTCTCATGGTAGTATTTATCACTAAATTGACAGGTTCATTACCACTTCATCGACATGCTGATGTATTGCTATACTCAAAAGAAAGCCCACTGGAATATTGAAACTATATCATAAGCTGTTCCTGCCTTGTAAACATCAAGCCTTGTTTTCCCCTTGAGAAGCAGAAAGAGAAGGAAAATGACTCTCCCCAAACTATGAAAATAATTGGGGTTCTTTTTAAAAAGCTAATGACACCAGGATAATGGAGACTATAACACATTTTCAAAGGAGGTGGGGTCAAACTTGCATTTAATAATAATAATAATAATAATAATAATAAAGTTGGAAGGGACCTTGGAGGTCATCTAGTACAGCCATTTGTCTGAAATGGTATAGGGTTTCCTGCCTCAGCAGGGGGTTGAACTAGGAAACCCTATACCATTTCAGACAAATGGCTGTCCAGTCTCTTCTTAAAAACTTCCAGTGTTGGAGCATTCACCGCTTCTGGAAGCAGGTTGTTCCACTGGTTAATTGTTCTAACTGTCAGGAAGTTTCTCCTTAGTTCTAGGTTGCTTCTCTCTTTGGTCAGTTTCCATCTGTTGCTTCTTGTCCTGCCTTCAGGCGCTTTGGAGAATAGCTTGACTCCCTCTTCTTTTTGGCAGCCCCTGAGATATTTCACACAGGGTGTTTATAGGTCTTCTCCTGAGGTAAATTCAGCCTTCATAGAAGATTGGTGGGAAGGGTTCCAGCAGTACTGAGTAATGTCTTCATTTGGTTCATTTAATTCTGGCTTAATTGTCATGTAAAGCATGCAAATGCTTGGTTAGGTGATGGCAGACACCATCTTGCTGCAGGCAAAGACTGAATCAAAAGCTATGGCAGCCTTAGGCACCTGTTATTAGTTACACATGAGTACATTTGATTTTTCATCTGTACAAAGTGGTTTCCCACACAGGAACATGATTTTCCCTAGCATGATAGACAGTAGAAGAAGGTATGTGACATATAGCTACAAGGGATGTTAGGTGTCATTAAATGCCTATTAATCAAAGAACAGCTTAGAACACTGGAATGCAAGATAAAAGAATAAAAAGGCAGTGATATAAAAAAGAAGGAAAAAAAACTTCCTTTGTTTTGGAGAAATCATTTAGAAATTGAGTCCTGGAACCCGCTCTTAGATTTATTGCAGTGCCAAACAATTTTAGCAATGATAAAATCTATCTGACTATGACCTTGATTGAAATACTGAGATTAAATGTAGTATTTTTGATTGAGGAAGAAGCTCATTCTTTAAGAAAAATGTAGCAGGAACTATTTTTTTTCTCCTTTTCCTTTTGCTGAAAACATACTTATTGGGTAATATGTAGGCTTAATCTTCATATTCCCTTGCCTAAAATACCATTTCACTTTGGCACTGTGGTTAACCAAAGAGACTCAGATAAGGCATATCCGAACATATTGTCAAATGCATTGGATTGAACTCAATGGTGAATATATTTAAGATCATGATATAAGGGGGCTTACTTCAGGCCGAGAAGAGGCTGGATGAAAGGAAACCCACGCAACAGTTAATCATTTTCTTTCAGATACTGTGAAATTGAAGCCATTCATTGTGGCTGATACAGATTCTGTGGGCCAATTATATCCTATGCCAAGGATTTTATCCTTCACCGTTAAGTTCCATAGGCAGGTGGTCATTTATTATAGTAGAGGTTGACCTTATAATGCTTTCCCATGGGGAACAATTTCCTACAACAGAAAACACAGAATGATGGGCAAATCACCCCTCCTCTCCAGTTCTTTAAACCATTTATTTTACATGAGTGTGCTTTGCTCTTAACGATTTGGCAGAATTCTTTGATAGTCCCAAATATTTTTAATCCTGCATCATTGACATTATATTGTGCAGTAGTATTCAGTAAATTTAATGATCAGGCAAATGAAATTTCCTTCCTTCCTTCCTTCCTTCCTTCCTTCCTTCCTTCCTTCCTTCCTTCCTTTCTTTCTTTCTTTCTTCCTTCCTTCCTTCCTTCCTTCCTTCCTTCCTTCCTTCCTTCCTTCCTTCCTTCCTTCCTTCCTAGGCTGTCCTGGTTTTATGATTTAAGACCCACATTTTCTTAGGAGTATTTCATTATGTTAGTAACAATGAACAGTGGAAAACTGTTTCTGTAAATAAAGGACTAACTCTGCAAAATGCATGCAGCTCTACCAAGAAAAATGTTTTATTTAACTTCTGATGTTGTCCAGAGAATGAGAGAGAATGAGAGAGAGAGAGAGAGAGAGAGAGAGAGAGAGAGAGAGAGAGAGAGAGAGAGAGAGAGAGAGAGAGAGAGAGAGAGAGAGAGAGAGAGAGAGAGAAGAGGTACATTAAGTGTGATGTGTAAATTGGCTTTCCTTTTGATGGGTCACTTATGATTATCATGTTTTGGCCACTCTAAAAACTGTTCACACCCGAAAGTGTTGACAAGAGCTTTCTTTTAGTCCTCCTCCATGCCACTTAGTAATCATAAGAGCTTCATTAAGATGGATTGGCTACTAACCATTCTGGAGCCGGTTGCTGTCACTTGAATGCGTGAAGCTCTTCTCTATCTGCCTAGGCTAAAAAGGCAGTGAAGAACAGATTCCAGCCAAAAACTGAGTAGCATTTAGTCATCTTCAGAAATATTTTAACTACATGACTCGTGGTCTGTAATAATTAGTACACATTTAGTCCAATGAGAGCAAACCAGCTTTTGGGTGACAGGTGATCCATTTTAGTTGGGCTTTCATTATTGCTAACTGCTAAAGGTTGGTTTGCAAAGGTCCTTGTCATCTTGTTCCATTATAGCAAGGGTCTTCAAACTTGGCCCTTTGATGACTTGTGGACTTCAACTCCCAGAATTCCTCAGCCAGGCACACTGGCTGAGGAATTCTGGGAGTTGAAGTCCACAAGTCATAAAGGGGCCAAGTTTGAAGACCCCTGCATTATAGTGTTGTGCAGAATGGGTTGTCCCGATCTATATAACAGGAATGGATTGCAATTATTTGTTGTAGAGTTACTGTGCCAGGCCAGTTTGAAAATGTGTGGATGAGCTTATGCAGTAAAGGTTTTGGATCAAATGCTTTTTTGGATGCTGTGAAAAGATCAATTTATCTGTTACCAGAATCTGTTTCATGCTTTGTGCAGTGAATACCACTAAGACAAAGCAGAAACAAATTGAGTTAGATAATCTGAATTTCAATTTTTAGTGGTTGCTCCTTCCACTTAGAAACAATGCCAATACTTTGTCATATCTTCCTTTTTTTCTTTTTGCTATACATGGGGACAGTGATAAAAATACAAAACGTACACTATGTGAATATAAAATACAGAAATATGCAAAAAAAAATAAGGAACTTGCAAAAAGAGAAAACAACCAGAGCTCCACAGCTGTATAAATCCAGTGCCAATAATGAAACAGTGATGAGAAAGGGATGGTGAAGCCTTGTACTAGGAATAAGTGTAAAAATTGATATAAATAAAGAGGGGGAAAAATATTCTCAGGCTTAAACCCAGATGGATGTGGAGAACAAGCCATCATTCAGTATATCATGGTCCAAACTAAACAATAACAATAACAATAATAGAGTTGGAAGGGACCTTGGAGGTCTTCTAGTCCAACCCCCTGCTCAGGCAGGAAACCCTGTACCATTTCAGAAACATGGCCATCCAGTTTCTTCTTAAAAAGTTCCAGTGTTGGAACATTCACAACTTCTGGAGGCAAGTTGTTCCACTGATTAATTGTTCTAACTGTCAGGAAATTTCTCCTTAGTTCTAGGTTGCTTCTCTCCTTGATTAGTTTCCATCCGTGGCTTCTTGTCTTGCCTTCAGGTGCTTTGGAGAATAGTTTAACTCCTTTAACGTCTTTGTGGCAACCCTTGAGATATTGAAACACTGCTACCATGTCATCCCTTGTCCTTCTCTTCTCTCTTTAATGAAGATTAAACTAGACATACCCAATTCCAGCAACCGTTCTTTATATGTTTTAGCCTCCAGTCCCCTAATCATCTTTGTTGCTCTTCTCTGCACTCTTTCTAGAGTCTCAACATCTTTTTTTACATTGTGGTGACCAAAACTGGATGCAGTATTCCAAGTGTGGCCTTACCAAGGCATTGTAGAATGGTATGAATACTTCGCGTGATCTTGATTCTATCCCTCTGTTAATGCAGCCTAGCACTGTGTTGGCCTTTTTGGCAGCTGCAGCACACGGCTGGCTCATATTTAAGTGATTGTCCACTAGGACTCCGAGATCCCTCTCACAGTTGCTACTATTGAGCAAGGTACCACCTATACTATGCGGGTGTGTTTGGTTTTTCTTGCCTAAATGCAGAACCTTACTTTTTTTCACCATTGACTTTCATTTTGTTAGATAGACCCAATTGTATACAAAGAACTTAACTGAACTGTATTGCCTGAGTTGCTAGAGAAAAGTGTTTGATGCTTTTTTTTTCTTTGCCTTCAATTTTTTTCCATATTTATTTACTTTATTATCCATTCATTCAAGTATGTAAACTGATGTCAATGAAGGCCAGTGCTGAACAGCAACCATCCCAGGCATCCAGATGCTGTGCAGGAGATGCTAAGGAAGATCTGTAGGGTCACCAGGCAGGGGGAATGCTGAGTGTGTAATCATTTTGATGGTAACTGCAAAAGCGGTTGAGGTGGGAAGCTATTAAGGAAAGAGGCTTACAGCATTAGCTGCCTTAAAGCAAGAAAAAATACATTTTCCCCCCTAGCAATGTCTCGGGTGCCGATTAACTTTGCTGCAGCTGTGGCCTTTGGGTTAGGATTCAAGAAGGTTTAGGGAGAGAGAGACAATTGGAGCTGTCATCTACATCATTAATTTGCAATGGGAGGGAGGCTGTGGTGTTAACTCATTCAAAGCCGGCCACGGAATGAAACAAAACTCCCGCAGCTTTTTAGCTCTTCGGTTTACATTCAAATCTTGATTTCATTTGACGGAATCAAGTCCAGATCGTGCACATGGCTGAGGGCTCTGGGTTGAAAAAAAAGGAAGCGGGAAAATGGTTGAAGTCTGAGTTGCCCCACCTTTCTTACGCCGCCCCACCTCCCCCCCCCCAAAAAAAAAACCCCCAATGTTGTACGTCTGCTTGAGCTTTTTCATGGCTTGAAGAGGAAACCTCTGCATTGCAGCTTTTTAAAATCTTAAGTCTGGTATGGTTTCTTGGTGTGAAGATGGGGAGGGAAGCTTTTCAAGAGAGGCATACAGGATTGGCTATAAAGGATAAGGAGAGGAGAGGAACACACTATATTTTAGGCCCGCAAAATTGAGCTGGATTGCAGCTCCCTGATAGTGAAAATTAGGTTTGAGAATCCTGCCTATTAGAAAGATTCACAACTCCGAGAAAAGGAATAGGTCACATCTTAATAATGAAGTCTGGGAAACTGTGCAATGTGTGTCATTGGAATGTGTGTCACTTCCACAGGAGTGGGAAGCGAACGTTGGAGATTTCTGCCTTAGTTCATAAAAGAAGAGCGTGATTTATTTTCTTTTAACATGTCTGGGAGGAGCACAAAACCTCAGTAGATAGGTAGGTAGATGATATCTGTCTGTGTGTCTGTCTGTCTGTCTGTCTGTCTGTCTGTCTGTCTATCTAATCTATCTAATCTAGCTAGCTAGCTAATCTTTCATCTATCATCTATTTATCTAATCTCTCATCTATCTATCTCTCATCTATCTATCTTATCTCTCATCTATCTCTCATCTATCTGTCTGTCTGTCTATCTATCTATCTATCTATCTTAGATAGATGGATGGATGGATGTATGGATGGATGTATGGATGTATGGATGGATGGATAGATAGATAGATAGATAGATAGATAGATAGATAGATAGATAGATAGATAGATAGATAGATAGATAGATAGATAGATGATAGATAGATAGATAGATAGATAGATAGATAGATAGATAGATAGATAGATAGATAGATAGATAGATAGATAGATAGATAGATAGATGGATGGATGGATGGATGGATGGATGGATGGATGGATGGATGGATGGATGGTAGAAAGACAGACAGACAGACAGACAATAGATAGATTAGATAGATAGATGGTAGATAGATAGATAGATAGATAGATAGATAGATAGATAGATAGATAGATAGATAGATAGATAGATAGATAGATAGATAGATAGATAGATAGATAGATAGATAGATAGATAGGAAGGATAGATAGGAAGGATAGATAGGAAGGATAGATAGGAAGGATAGATAGATAGGAAGGAAGGATAGATAGATAGATAGATAGATAGATAGATAGATAGATAGATAGATAGATAGATAGATAGATAGATAGATGATAGATAGATAGATAGATAGATAGATAGATAGATAGATAGATAGATGAGAGAGAGAGAGATAATAGATGCATAGAGGCATAGATATGAAATACAGGAAAGAAGTTAATTTTAAATAATAAGAAAATTTGCATTCACAACAAAAAAACGGGATTTGAAAGATTACAGTTTTGCTATTTACCCTGGACTGTGAGTTAGAATCCAGGTTTTCACATCAGCCACTCACTTCATTTCAGTTTTGTTAGCAGGCTTGGGATAAGGATTGACTCCACAGTATTACTGAAATGAACAGCTTATTGATACACAGTGATCAATTCAGTAAGCAATTAATTTTCTTGGCCTAGAGGATTATTGAAAAAAATATAAGGGAAAATCCATCCAAGCTGTACAATGTGATAATCAAGTGTATAGACAGCAATGAATAAAGGAAACAATATGGCAATGTGTGGTGTTCTAATACAATATAGCATAATTATATAGTATTTTAATATTGCTAACCGTATGATTTAACAAAGAATCATAAGGACGTAAATGCAACTTTTGTCAAGAATGGATCTATGCTCCATTTTCTCAAGGATACCTTTTCCAGGTCTTTCCACCTTTAAATCAATCTAACACATCCTTCTTGTTCATACTGTGAATCCTGTTAATGCTGAATTTCTCCAGCATCAACAGGTCCAAAAGAGCAACATGCAAGAGATGCAAGAAGCAAGTAAACTCATGAGCACGTTCTCCTTTTTTGAAAGGTGAAAGCAAAATGCAGCGAGTAGAACAATGACAGAACATAATGTTGTGGCAAAATTACAATGTCCTTGCTTCCTACTCAAGCATCAAAAGGAATGTTTGGTGATCACTAGCCATCAGCAGAAGAAGGTACCCAAGGCACTATGAACACATTGTTTAGGATACTTAAAATAAAATTGCATGCCAATATAACCCACAATCTCCATCCTTTGGTAGGTAGCCAGAGGAATGCTGAGATGAGTTACTAGGTCTACCATCAAAGTATTCAATTGCCTCATTATTTTCAGAGATAATAAGACACTGGTTGCCATGGTGACACGCCTCCCTGCTCGCTCCCCAACTTTCTAACTTTTGCACCCTTCTACACCCATAAAGTTGGTTCAGTCGGGACTTCTGCCCAGTTTGTTAATTAGAAAAATAATGGGTTTGCTCAGAAGGACTGAAATCAACAAAGTTCTGTTCACATTATTACACAGTTTGTAATTAGAAAGAAGACAGTTCTCCTTGGATCCTTGTAGGAATTTTTTAAAAACTTCCTTTCATAGGTATAGGTTCTCCTGGACTAGAAGACCTCCAAGGTCCCTTCCAGCTCTATTCCATTCCATTCCATTCTATTCTATTCTATTCTATTCTATTCTATTCTATTCTATTCTATTCTATTCTATTCTATTCTATTCTATTCATTCCATTCCATTCCATTCCATTCTATTCTATTCTATTCTATTCTATTCTATTCTATTCTATTCTATTCTATTCTATTCTATTCTATTCATTCCATTCCATTCCATTCCATTCCATTCCATTCCATTCCATTCCATTCCATTCCATTCCATTCCATTCCATTCCTACTCCTACTCCTACTCCTACTCCTACTCCTACTCCTACTCCTACTCCTACTCCTATTCCATTCCATTCCATTCCATTCCATTCCATTCTATTCTATTCCTGGAAACATGAATGGTACACACACACACATTTCATTATCAGAATCTTTTTGAAATAGAAGAATGTTACCATTTCATAATTTAATATACCATCAGACAATTATGTTCTTGACCTCTTGTCAAAGAAGACATTTTTACTTAACCTTTCAGAGATCTCATATTAAGTTATGCATAACTTTAATTACACCGCCAAGCACTTAAGTGCAGAATTGTCTTTTACCCAAACAATGGATGATTCCCTCCCAACATGAAGGGAGGAAAGTAGATGGTGGTTTTTTTTTTTCCCCTGATCAAGTCCAGGACAATGCAATGCCCAATTTACACTCCCCAAAACTCCAGATTTCATTTTATTTGACTGGGTGAATTCCAAGAATGACTAGCTTGGGGTTGGACTGGAATCAGATGTAGGGCTTAAAGCAGTTGTCTTCAAACTTGGCCCTTTTTATGACTTGTGGACTTCAACTCCCAGAATTCCTCAGCCAGCGTGCCAAGTCCACAAGTCATAAAAGGGCCAAGATTGAAGACCCCTGGCTTAAAGGGTTGATCCTCTGCTAGAATCTTAAATAGATTTTCCCTTTCTCATGCAATTCATTCAAGAAAAGTCACATCCCAGGATAGGTTTGAACCATGTATGTTTTGGCTCCAGGAATGGATTTACTCTGCAGCAGCAAAACACATGAATGGTGGGTGCAGAATTAGACTTTCTCATGGCTGACATTGCTTGTCACTATTTGTGGCTGACATTTTCAAAGAAAAAAAAAAGAACAAAGAATGTCCAGTTTCCTTTTGGGAAAAAAGCACCTTTGGGACAGCCATGACCTGGATGATTGAGAATCTCCATAGACACTTATGACTGCTTTGATATCAGCTGAATGCAATGATGACATAAACCCAGCACATACAAAACCATAACACATGGCATTATGTGTGCATATGTAAAAAAAAAAATATCCATAGAAGAGCAACTAAGATGATCAAAGGCCTGGAGACTAAAACATACGAAGAACGGCTACAGGACTTGGGTTTGGCAAGTCTAAAGAAAAGAAGAAATAGGGGAGACATAATAGCAGTATTCCAGTATTTGAGGGGCTGCCACAAGGAAGAGGGGATCACGTTATTCACCAAAGCACTAGAGGGAAGGACGAGAAACAATGGTTGGAAACTGATCAAAGAGAGAAGAAATCTGGAATTAAGGAGAAACTTCCTGACAGTGAGGACAATTAACCAGTGGAACAGCTTACCCCCAGAAATCGTGGGCGTTCCATCACTGGAGATTTTTAAGAAGAGGCTAGACAGTCACTTGTCTGAGACGGTATAGGTTCTCCTGCTTAAGTGGGGGGCTGGACTAGAAGACCTCCAAGGTCCCTTCCAGCTCTATTCTATTCTATTTCCCAGTGGGTATAGCTAAACATCTGCTGATATTTTAGGGCAGGGGGTCTTCAAACTTGGCCCTTTTATGACTTGTGGACTTCAACTCCCAGAATTCCTCAGCCAGGCATGCTGGCTGAGGAATTCTGGGAGTTGAAGTCCACAAGTCATAAAGGGGCCAAGTTTGAAGACCCCTGCTTTAGAGGTTAAAAATAAATTAAAGGTTTTTCCATTTTAGAGCTGTTTTCTAGAACTTCCTGAAATTTCTTCCCCAACACCAGGTCTTAGCAGTCTGATACTGCATAGAGAACCCCCAAAGGTAAAACCACTTTGGCTGTTTTGCTTGTTAGCATGTCCTCGTACACCAAAACAGTTTTTCAGGGAAGGGCAGCTGTTGCTCAGCTAAACAGCTTTGGCTGGAATGGAAAGCTTAGAGCAATTTGTAAGCAGCCAAGCAAAAAGAGAAATCCACAAAGAACCAGCTGATGTTAGCAACTCTTAAAAAGGACAGCCAAAGAATAAGCAGAGAGAGGTTGGGGGGGGGGGTAGTGATGGAGACGGACTGTCAGGAATATTAACTGTCACTGCAAATCAAAAAGACATTACTTAGGAAATTAACATGCTGCAAACTTCACTTCGGTTAGGCTAACTTTAAACCCATCGCATAAGTCAGAAAATATGCTTGGTCTTTTTTTAAAAAAAATAAAATAAAATAAAATAAAATCTAAACCCTATTTGCTAGTACCAATATTTCCATGGGAATGCTTTTACCCAATTCAAATTATTATTATTTTTCAAAAGGCATTTTAAATTAGAACAATGATAAAAATAGCAAGGATAGCGTGCTATGATTTTGGTACAAAAGTATATATATATATTTGGATGATGGATGTCTGGAGAGAATTAGAAGATGGGAAAACCGGCTTCTGTTTGGTTTGCATTTAGAATGCTCTTATTTCTTGACTCTCTGATTCTGACAGTATTGACTTGCTAGAGAAGAGTGAACATTTGAAGAAAGAGGGAGCAGGGTTGTTATGTAATGCATTTCAGGTATAAATGAGCAAAGGGTGAGTTAGGCCTGTGCAAGGGTTCTCTGAGTTCAATCTGTCTGGAAACTCATAGCAAGCTCTTTTGGGGTAAAGGAGTGCAGAGATGACCTTGATAAAGGAATGTAAGAGCCATTGGGAGAATCGTGAAAAGAAAGTAAATAACCACTTAGCCCTGGGAAAGGAGGGGATGTGTGAGAAAAAGATTCAAAAAACCCCACCTTAGTTCTGTTTGGTATAAGAGGGGGCAGTGGGAAGCGAGATTTTCCAAGAGTTAGTGCTGGACTTAGGACTGTTCAATTTAACTACTACTTGAAGTTACAAAGTGACTAACATTTACAACTGCCACACCTCCTCCATAGTCATGTGATTGCAGTTCAGGCGCTTGGTAACCGGCTCACATTTATGACCAGTGGCAGCATCCTGTGGTCATGTGCAGTGGTGGGATTCAGCCGGTTCACACCACTTCGGCAGAAGCAGTAGCTAATGTTTTGTTGCCCAGGCCCAGAATGGACTTCCAGAAGCGTCAGCCACACAGAGAACCGGTTGTTCACATATTTGAATCCCACCACTGGCCATATGATTATGATTTGTGCCATTTTTTGCCAATTTCTGCCAAAAAAAGGTCCATTGGGGAAGCTTAATGATGGTGGAATGACTTAAAAATTGTCATCAAATCAGATCTCACTTGATTTACAACTGCAATGACTTACCATAAAAATTACAGTCCCAATTGTGATTATAAGTCGAGAACTACCTCTATTATATCCCACAACATTAAGTTAATGTTGAAGGAAAAGTCTTCATCATGGATCAGTCCAAGCTGGGAATAAACAACATGGCGACTGCTTTAGAAAGAAGGTTGCAGTTTATTGAAGACAAGAGCAGACAGAAAGATGGCTCTGGAAGAAAAGAGAGTGAGCACATGTAGGGAGTGGGTTTTTATACCCTCTGGAGCCTTTTGTTCGGAGTTGTTCCTATGGCATGAACTTTGACCTGAGTTTGAGTGTGCTTTTCTGGTATTCTGATGGTGGTGGGTTAATCCTATTATGTCCCAAAGGTCATATCCTGCTTCCCTGGGCCTGGGCTGATGACTCTTAGACTTTTGGTGTGAGAGGTTGTTGATTCTAGAGATCTTTCTTCCTAATCCCAGTTTCCTGATTCCAGTCTTTCTGACAAGATTATCACATCTGCATTTCTGCAGACTTGGTTTCTGTTTGGGACAGAGAGACTTGGGGGGGGGTGTTGGTTTCTGCCTTTAAATCCTTTAGGGAAATATATTCTGTCATTTAAATATTTCCAAAAAATATTTCTTTCTCTGGGAGGGGGCTGATTTCCCACAATAATATTCTTCTAATCCTTGCAGTGACTGTTTTCTGACCAGCCTTTACTTTGCAGGCATGAAGAGTGCAAAACAGTTGCTCTGTGGGACAAGCTGGTATAGCGGTCTGGGAAGCATTGCAAATTTAAAGCATTGCATTTTCAAACTTGGAACAGTTTAAGAGCTTGACATATCCCTGACATGCTGGTAACAGATGTTTTAGATACCAAAATAAGCATTGTTTCCTCTTTGAAACCTATTCCTAAAGCTTATTTGGGACACACCGGGCTTCAGATTCAAAGTTTCCTGGACTATAAGCACTATAAGGGGGAACCCTGTGGATAAGCAATAGGACTGAGTTAAAAATGGTTGATTTCTAAAGAGGGAGATGGTTATATTGACTGACAAAAAGCGGATTGGGACAAATCGAAGCAAAGTTGAAAGCTTGGGAGTGTTACAGAAGCAGAAGTTAGATTTATCGAGCTGGGAAAGGAGAATAGCTTTGACTTATGTGAGAACTAAGCCCCTCCGTATGTGGGATCAGGTCTGAGAAATATTCATCTCCCTCGGAAATAAAGTTAAAAGGCTTTTTATCATTTCTGCAGAACCGAATGGCAAGAACAGTGCACAAAATCATGTTACACAACCCCCCCCCCTTTTTTTTTTTTTGGGTCACGGCTGCCTCTACAACCCTTGAGATATACTACCCATCAGGTTTCTAACGGAGCTAAAATGCTGAGGCATCTAGTTTGATTGAGTACCTATAAAATCTATGGAAAACTGGTCTGGTTGTCGTCAATTCAGACGATGCCTTGGCCAGGAGGATGGGCCAGTATGGAGAAAATTCCATAGGGCATCTGGGTATGTCTCTCTGTGTGTGTATGTATGTGTAACATACTCTTTTCAATGCTTTTCAACTGTGTCACTGCAGATTTAGCTGTGAATCAAAATTGCCCAGTAAGCAAGCAAGCAAGGCAATGTTAAGCAGCGATGCCTTTGTTTGCATGACCCAAGCTAACAAGACTATTGACTTTGAAGATTTTGAATGGATCATCAAGGCAAACACAAGGGATGGACACATCACACTGTTAAGTGGCTCCTGCTTCCAAATCTTCTTAAGAAAAGGTTTCCCTAAAAAAAAAAAAGAAGAAGAAGAAGAGGGGAAAAAAAAAATCTCACGGCATATGAAGAGGGAGCATAAGCCAGACCGATCAGACCTGGTGCATTAAAGAAACCACTTAGTGTGAGAAGCAGGGAGTGGCAGCAAGCATTTTGCAATGCGGGATGAAACAGCCCATGTTGCATTATCTCTCCCTATTGAATGAATGAGCCCTCAGAGATTTTATATGAACCATCAAAGGCCGACTTTAATTGAAGTCTCAAAAAAAAAATAGCCTACCAAAAGCGTTCTTGCTTTGAAAGTGCTTCCCAGTATATCGGCCGCGCTTCAAAACGTAGTGCAGCTGCTGAAGCAGAATTTGTTTCCAGAGTGGTGAGTTAAAAGCTTAATGGTGGGGGCACCGCATTACGAGGTGGAACACAGAAAGCTAACAACAACTCGTGTAACCCTGTTAGAAGGATGTGGAGCATGATTGGAGGTTTTTTTTCCCCCACACTTTTCACCTGGGTGGCTCCCCTGTTCATGGATGAGAAGATGCTCAAGGGATCACTTGCGAGGGACATACTTTAGCTCTGGATTCTTTTCACCCCAGGAAAATGAGTTAATGGAGGGATGGTCTGCCTGTCTTTTCAATGTGAAGGGGGGAGAAGAAACACGGGAAAAAAATATTGAGACTCTAGACAAGGGGTAGGCAACCTTGGCTCTTTTATGACTCGTGGACTTCAACTCCCAAAATTCCTGAGCCAGCAATGCTGGGAGTTGAAGTCCACGAGTCATAAAAGAGCCAAGGTTACCTACCCCTGCTCTAGACTCTGGAAAGAATGCAGAGAAGAGCAACAAAGATGATCTGAGGCTGAAACCTATAAAGAACGGTTGCTGGAATTGGGTATGTCTAGTTTAATGAAGAGAAGGACAAGGGGGGACATGATAGCAGCGTTCCAATATCTCAGGGGCTGCCACAAAGAAGAGGGAGTGAAGCTATTCTCCAAGGCGCCTGAAGGCAGGACAAGAAGCAACGGATGGAAACTAATCAAGGAGAGAAGCAACCCAGAACTAAGGAGAAACTTCCTGACAGTTAGAACAATTAACCAGTGGAACAACCTGCCTCCAGAAGCGGTGAATGCTCCAACACTGGAAGTTTTTAAGAAGAGAATGGACAGCCATTTGTCTGAAAGGGTATAGGGTTTCCTGCCTGAGTAGGGGGTTGGACTAGATGACCTCCAAGCTCCTTTCCAAATTCTATTCTATTCTATTCTATTCTATTCTATTCTATTCTATTCTATTCTATTCTATTCTATTCTATTCTATTCTATTCTATTCTATTCTATTCTATTCTATTCTATTCTATTCTATTCTATTCTATTCTATTCTATTCTATTCTATTCTATTCTATTCCATTCCATTCCACTCCACTCCACTCCACTCTCCTATTCTATTCTATTCTATTCTATTCTATTCTATTCTATTCTATTCTATTCTATTCTATTCTGTTCTGTTCTGTTCTGTTCTGTTCTGTTCTGTTCTGTTCTGTTCTGTTCTGTTCTGTTCTGTTCTGTTCTATTCTATTCTATTCTATTCTATTCTATTCTATTCTATTCTATTCTATTCTATTCTATTCTATTCTATTCTATTCTACTCCTACTCCACTCCACTCCACTCCACTCCACTCCACTCTCTAGTCTAGTCTAGTCTAGTCTAGTCTAGTCTAGTCTAGTCTAGTCTAGTCTAGTCTAGTCTAGTCTAGTCTAGTCTAGTCTGGATTGTGCAGTCATATTCTGTCCCAACTCACAACTCCCTGAGCAGACCTGGGTCTTTCTCTGGTGACTCCACTTTATGGAAGCAGGATTTTCAGGCAGCCCATAGTTAGCATACATAGCGGAATGGTTCTGTTTTGAGCGGTAGACTTCAAACAGTGCAATCCCACTCTCAAAGCTTTGTTTAATTTTTCTTAACCAATGGCCATTTATGTTTCATGGCCCTGAATCCTTTTTCATTTCTCCTTTGGGTTTACAATTCTCATATAAAGTAAGGGTCCCCAACCCCTTAGACTGCAGCTCACTACCAGGCGGTGGCCTGTTTGGAACCAGGCCATGTGAGAGGTAGGCTAGTGTGCACACATGCATGCAGCTCCACTCATGCAAGCGGCAGGCTGGCACGCATGCACATGCGTGCCAGCCCGCTGCTTGCAGGAAAGGAGCTGCAGACGTGTACATGCCAGCCCACCACTCATGTGGCCCAGTTCCCCTCTCCCCCCCCCAGCCAGGCCACCAAGCTGCAAAGGTTGGGGACTGCTGATATAAAGGAGTCAGTGCTGTTGTTTTTTTCCTTTTGTAGTTTGGAAAAATATCTGAAATGAGCAAAATCAGAGCCAGTTTGGTGCAGCAGTTAAAGTGTCAGGCTAGAAACTTTTGAGACCATGAGTTCTGGTCCCACCTAACAGAATAACAGAGTCCGTCTTCCTGATCAAGCAGGAAATGCTATACCATTTCCAACAAATGGTTGTCCATTCTTTTCTTAGAAACCTCCAGTGATCAACTTATGAAGGCAAGCTGTTCCACTGTTCAATTGTTCTGTCAGGAAATTTCTCCTTATTTCTAGATTGGTCCTCTCCTTGGTTAGTTTCCATCCATTGTTTTTTGTCTTCGCCTTCAGATGCCTTAGGACAGGGGTCCCCAACCTATGGTCCATGGCTTGGAACCGGGCCATGGGCTCTTGGCCAATGGGCTGTGGAAACAGCTGGCTGGAGTGTGCATGCTTGGGTTCACATCCCCCCACTCACGCTAGCACCATTTGCGTATGCGTGCAGGTGCAAATGGGGATGCTAGCACAAGGCAGCTGTCTGCAGCCCGTTTGTGCATGCCCTGCTAGCCCGGGTGGTTTGCGTGGCCATTTGCGCATGCGTGAATGGGCCACTAGCCACCACGGGGGGTGCAAAGCCATTCGTGCATGTGCACGGCGCCAGCACATGCCGTATACATGAATGGGGCTGCTAGTGCTGTGCCAGTGTGCGTGGCCCCGTACACGTACCAATTTTGAAGCTGCTCTCCTTCCCTCCAGTCTGGGTGCTCAGAAACATTGGAGACCTCTGTCTTAGGAAGAAAACCAGCTGGGTGACCTTGGGCCAGTAACTTTCTCTCAGCCCTAAGAAGGAGGCAATGGCAAACCACTTCAGGAAAAACCTTGCCAAGAAAACTGCAGGGACCTATCCAAGCAGTCTTTGAGAATTGGATATGAAGGAAAAAACAAAACAGTTTGGAAACCCAAGTATACAAATTAGTGGCTTGTTTGAAGACCGTTCCTGGGATTCATGGCAGGTGCTAGCTTTCAGGCGTCAGATTTCAAGGTAGCTGTTTTAATCTCTTCCACCAGGTTATTCCACGGGCTAGAATGTTAACCCAGATATCTCTTGAAACCATGCCTACCAATTCACACAACAATATTTGTTTGCCGAAGCAGTTCTAACAGAAAAAGCATCAGTTATAACAAAAAATAACCAGAGTCCTGATAGTCTGCCTCTGTTAAAGTTCTATTTCATTGTTGCTTGTTAAAATAGAAGGGGGTCCAAAATAAATAAATAAATAAATAAATCAAGAAAAGGTATGCATGACATTTGAACTCGTAGTAAACATAAACTAGCTATTATCTTTCCTCTCGGCTCTTCTGCCTTGTTCTTCTCCTCTGTCTCCATTTACAACTTCACTATCCCGCCTGTCTCATCTTTGACTGCTCATGGTTTTCTTCTGCATACTGAAACTCCTGCTAAGACAAAGGGCTTCCTTTGTTTTTGTTTTTTTTGTTTTTTGCTTCAAGAGCAAGTCAAGAATCCTTCTTTTATTCAAGGCCTCTGCTGCCAAACGGCTTTGTTTGCACAATGGACGTCTCTCGATTGTAAATCTGCCTTTGCTTTTTTTTTTTTTTTTTGGTCTGAGTAGAGGTTCTGGTCCATTTATAAATCATTAAAACTGCCGCAGTGTAAACTTCCTTTCCAATGTCTGCAAAGTGGGTGACAATCAGAATTTTCCTACGTAGTCCTGGTGAAGAGGATTAAATGTTGAACTTCCTTTCTGATCATACAATCAGTGGTGGGATTCAGCTGGTTCCACCAGTTCAGGTAGCTAAATTTACCTGAATTCAGAGAACCGGCTGGCTTCTGGAAGTCCAGTCTAGGCCTTGGAGGCCTCCCAGGCCTAGAACGGTCCACTGGAAGTGCATGGATACCACTTCTGGAAGTCTGTTCTAGGCATCAAAGGCCTGGATGAGGCCTCCTAGACCTAGAACGGCTCACTGGAAGTGCATAATGCCACTTCCAGAAGTCCGTTCTAGGCATCGGAGGCCCAGGCCTGCATCACATAATAGAACCGGTTGTTCAGGTATTTGAATCCCACCACTTCATACAATGAAAGTGTTGAAACTGGTGGAAGGTTCTCAAAGAGCTGCTTAGGATCTTTGACTCTCTATTTGCCTTGAACCAACTCCCATCATCACTAAACTAAACCTTTCAGAGGTTTTGGTCCTGCTCGTTTAATTGTCCATCAATAGGCTTGGTTAGGATTGCCGTAGTTACATTCCCAAAGACCTGAAGCCTTAATGTTGCCTACCTTATTCATATAACTCCACGATGTCTTCCAGGTCTTTGGGAATGTATCTGCCACAGTCCTAACCAAGCTAACTGATGGGCAATTAAAGGAGCAGCGTCAACGTGGCTAACATCGGATGTTTTTGCATTGACAAGAGATGGAAATGTAGCCATTTTCTTCCTTTCGCTTTTAGAGTTAGATGATGCTGGGGAGGGGGGATGTGAATGAGAGTCCAGCTAGACATAACAACACTGAGCCTAGCATGAGAATCAAGGTTGTTGAAATCAGAGATGATAAAGAATTGGCGGGCTGGAGAGCTGGAGAGGAAGCCCGTGCTTCAAGTTAATTGGGGAATGTGATTTATGTCTGTAAATTGGAGGAGGGAATTGTGCTTTGATACTATGTGCCCAGGGGAGGGGAATTCAGTTTTTGGCTTCGATTATGTTAGTGCAGATGTTAATGCTACTCGAATAAGGATTCTTTAAGGTAAACAATGCCTCGAAGTTCTTTGAAGAGTTCCATCTGTCAGAACCATGACAAGCAGGACCAAAATCTCAGAAGGATTTAGTTTACCTTTTATCTAAAGAGAGGTTGTTTTCTCTTGAAACCAAAAGGTGCTTTTTCAAGAGGCAACTGGACATTCTTGTTTTTCCTTGAAGACTTTCCTTTTCTCATCTAAGAAGCTTCTTCAGCTCTGACCGGATGGTGGGGAATGGAATGATTTATATTCCTTGCAGACAGCTGGTCATTTGCCTTCTTTTAGAGAGTCCTTGAGGCCACCTGGAGGCTTATCTGTGTCCTGAGGGTCACCTGAGTGGTGCAAATGGGTGTGGAGCCTTCTTGGAATATAAATCCTTCGATTCCCCAGCATCCAGTCAGAACTTGAAGAAGCTTCTTGAATGAGAAGTGAAATGTCTTCAAGGAAAAACAAAGAAAGTCCAGTTGCCTCTTGAAAAAGCACCTTTGAGACAACCATGACCTGGATGACTGAGAATCTCCATAGAGATTTCTCTTGAAACATTCTGCATTTTGTCCATATGGGCAACACAATACCTGAAATGTTGTTTCGAGCAGAATTGATAGGTAGTTTCTCCAACATATAAAATTGATATCATGACTTCTAAGCAGATTTATTTATACACCGCAGACATTGCTCACGTTTTTAAATTTATTTATCATTTATAATTTAGGATAACCCTAAGATGCAACCTTTTACAAATTCTGGATGAAATTCCTCACCAGTATATGAATTTTTAAAGATGCAAATCTGTGTAGCCTTACTTGAGAATAAGCCTCACTGAATGCAAGGGACAAGTTGGTCCTGAATAGATCTGGTTCACATTTAGCTTATAAGGTAACAAATCTTCTAAGCCCTACATTGATCTAGCTGCATTGAAATGAATGCAAGTTATTTTGAAATGATCCTTAAAGTTTCTAATTTCAAGACATAAAAAAACAATATATTAAACACAGTAAAGCTTAATGAAAGTTTGAAAAGCTCATCTGTTAAATAGAATCCACTCCATGGTTTTAATTATTATTATTTTTAAAAAAAAATAAATACTGAGAAACATAGACTTTGGAATAATAGCAGCTAAACAGTAATAAAAATGATCCCTCCTTCTAAATTTTGACCAAGTTGTTCAAAAGATATTAAGAAAATCTTGATCGACCTGCCAGCACTCCAACTGTATTTAGATTATTTTTCCTCCCAAAAAAGTTCAGATAGCTTTTTGCTATTCATAAAGGCAGAATACGTGCAGATTGCAGGAGGCCTTGTGGTATCATTTCTCATGGCAACACAATTTTTAAGTGCTATTTATTTTTGTTTACTCTTAAGTTCAGCTACTCGGGAGAAATATATTAAAAAGTATCACACCTCTACCGACATAGAAATGAGGTGATTTATAGATCTTGCCTTGCATCTTCTAAACATTACATTTACCGCCCCCCCTCCACCCTGCAGACCAATTCACATATTTGACTTTAACTGCAACTTAGCATTAATAAGAGTGCTGAGCTGAGCCTCAAAAAAAACACTGTAGTTTAAGAGAGGCAGAAGAATGACTGAAATAGCAACTGAAGTTTTCCATTCTGTTCTTTCTCCTCCATTCATGCTGGATATACATCAAGAGAAAGAGCTATTACAGTTGGTGCCACACATACAGACACACATGCACACACAGAGATATACAAAGAGTTTATATATCCCCCTCTGCCATTTTTAGAATGCCATTTGGCTGCAGTTCAGTATGGAGTCAAGTTGTTAGATGTTGGTTGCATGTGTGAATCAGTGTTGGTTTTGAGGATGATCTTTATTGCACTCTGTTTAATTGTATTTTTTGACAGTCCCAGCGCCTACATGGGTTCCTTTGCCCTCCCATCCCAAATTTAGTGATGAGAAAAGAAGGTTTTTGGGGCCAGGCAGTTTGATTATTCATATCTGAGTGGTGCAGTGCTTTTCTTGAAATTGCTGCCATTGTTGAAAATGAAGACAGTTGATTAATTATGCATCCAGATAAATAACTCACTACAAAAGAGGAAAGAAGAGCATTTTAATAATAGATAAGTTATTAATCTGTACACTTGTCATTGGAAGGAGATGCAGAGTGCTGAGGATAGTAAGAATAGGAGCAGGGGAAATAGAACGAATTTCTCACCCCCATAGCGAGAAATATGTACTATGTGGAAATAAAATGGTGTGACTTCAGGCCACCGGTAGGTCTGAGGAAGTTACCTAATTGAAAGGAAAGAGTCATTTGCTAAGTCATTAAATATTTATGTTACGTGACAAGTGTCGTGAGGTCCACAGTCTCAAACTGTAACATTCTGTTCAACGGAGGTGTTCAGCTTTTTTATCACAATAGTGTGGCTGTGAGGAAACTAGAACATGTTTTGTGTTTTCTGCTCCTCCACAAAGATGGTAGCACAAGGACGTCTAAATCTAGGCAGTGTCCAGATACAAAGAAGTGTTATAGAGCCAATTTGTGGTGCTTTAGGTTGCACTAGAAGGAAGGAAGGAAGGAAGGAAGGAAGGAAGGCAGGCAGGAAGGAAGGAAGGAAGGAAAGGAAAGGGAAGGAAGGAAGGAAGGAAATGGACTTCTTTCAAGTTGCAGTGCCAGAACAATGTTCTTAACCTGTATGTCTGTCTTGAACATGGGTCGGCCATCCGAAACGTCGGATGAGCCGCACGGACCCATTTAGCTTAAAAAAAAAAAACGCTGGGAGCCGCGCGTTCGCGCATGCGCGCACACCCGCGCATGCGCGCGGCCCGTTCGCGCATGCGTGCGCGCCCCGCGCACCCGCGCATGCGCACCCGCGCGCCGTTCGCGCATGCGCGCGCGCCGTTCGCGCATGCGCACCTGCGCGCGCGCACCCCCCGCACCCGCCCGCGCATGCGCGCATGCGCTCGCCAAAATGGCGGAGGAGGCTCCGGAGCCGCAGGTAAGGCCTCAAAGAGCCGCATGCGGCTCCGGAGCCGCGGGTTGCCGACCCGTGGTCTAGAATGATATGCTAGTCCTGATAAGAGAGGCTTAAGTTTGGAGCTATAGAAAGAATGGAGGCAAGTTTATTTTTAAGTTTCTCTCTCTCCTAATGTGTCTACAAAAGACCCTTGAAAAGATAGGGTGTCATTGATTATAACTTTTGTAATCCAAAGGCAACTTAGTGGAGGTCAATACAATGGCCAGCCTACTTGGGAATCGCTTCCTATCCATTAAAAAATGTCACCAGGATTTGAAAGTGGGGAGATGCATTGCAGAATGATAGTGCTTAGAACATTACAATCCAAAGCAGGGGAGGAGAAAAATGAAAAGACTGCTGTTGTAACTGTTCCATTTTGGGATCAAGAAGAGTGTTTTATTGTAGACTGATGTTTGCAAAAATTTATATTCATCGTTTGCTTTGTGGCATAAAAGCTGGGAAAGATTTTCTGCAAGAGGAAATGAAATTATCTGGCTAGTGCTGAATACCGGAGTTGCTCTGGGGCACTTTAGTCAAAATGTAGTTTTATGTTAGAGGTTTTTTTACTATTATTTTTATTATTATTATTATTATTATTTTGGCTTTTGGTGCCCTCTCCTCATCTATAAATAACTGCAGGAAGAAGATGGAATACTGCTTTTCTTAGAAGCTGAGATTTCATTAACCTGAGTGATTGGTAGCCCATTGTCATTCCTGTGGAACTAATGAAAATATTCTGGTAGAACTCCTAGGTATATTTTAACAACTCCAGCTCTGGAAAACGTGTATTCTAATCTATACAGGGTAATTTACTTTTCGTTTATGCCTCTCTCTATGTTGTCCCCCCCCCCTTTGTGCAATAGTCAAGAGACTACTCTTTTTAATGTCTGTACTATCTCATTGGCCGTTTTCACAACACAACTAATTGGGTCAATGGAAGGGGAGGTTAAATGTGTGTCTTTAACTGACCCAGTAAACTGATTCCCAATAGCCTGCTGTTGCCTGAAATTCCAGCCAGTCCATTTTCTCATGGAACTTATTAAACCCAGCCAGTTGACCTGTTTTGCAAAGTAGGAACAAGTTGGAGACAAGGGTCGACTGAAAAAGCATCCTCTCCAGTACAGTGCTTATTGTCAAGATATGTAGAATTCAACTTTCAAACTAATGGGCTTCAGCAGCTAAACCATATGATAAAGTAACGGCGGTGGGAACTGGAATGTCTAATTTAACAAAGTGAAGGACATAAGTCTGATATGATACCAGTCACCCAATATTTGAGGGTCTGTCACAGGGGGGAGGGGGAATCAACCTATTCTACAAAGCGCTGGAGGGCTGGACAAGAAACAACAAATGGAAACTTATCAGGGAGATAGGCAACCTAGAATTAAGGAGAATTGTCCTCACAGTAAGAACAATTAATCAGTGGAATGGCTTGCCTCTAGAAGTTCTCCAGTGCTCCATCACTGGAGGTTGTTAAGGAGAAATTGGACAGCCATTTGTCTAGAATTGTATAAGGGGTCCTACCTGAGCAGGGGGCTGCACAGGAAGACTTCCAAGGTTATTCTGTTATTTTGTATTCTACTGCCGCCTGCTTGGCTAATGCAGAAATATGTAATGAGGCCATGAAGCATTTTCTTGGGGACTTCATGAAGAATTTGGGTGGGCCCCAGTAACATAGATCTGTGGTTGTGTGATTAGGTCCTGATTGTTGTGGGAACAAAGCTACTCCCTGTTTCTAAAGGTTGAGTCATGGCAACTGGACCAATCTGAGATGTTCCGTTGCTCATCCAAGCAATTTCATCAGTCAGAGCAAAATTAGTTAAGCAGAATCAAAGAGTCACTGGAATGTACCAACTCTTGCCACACCAACTTCAGGGGTTTCTCCCCAAAATGCACTGCAATATGACGATGAAGACTCGATAATCCAGGCCAAATGTGTCTAAAGGTTGAATCATGGCAACGGAACCGATCTTTGTTAATCTTCTGTTGGCTGCACCAGCTAAGTTCTCACCCCAAAATGCTTTTTCATGAGGCAACCATTTCCCACCATCCAGTCAGAGATGAAGAAGCTTCTTGGATGAGAAGCGAAGCATCTTCAAAGAAAAACAAGAAAGTCCAGTTGTGAAAAAGCATCTTTGGGATAACTATGACCTGGATGACTGAGAATCTCCATAGAGATTAAGCTCACCATTTTCAATTTTTTCACAGTGTATCATGACCATCAGATACATATTGCTTCCCTGACATAACAAGAACAACAGACTTTTCCATAATTGCATTAGAATTCTGATAGCTTGGCCATAAAACCCCCTTCCTTCCTTCCTTCCTTCCTTCCTTCCTTCCTTCCTTCCTTCCTTCCTTCCTTCCTTCCTTCCTTCCTTCCCTCCCTCCCTCCCTCCCTCCCTCCTTCCTTCCTTCCTTCCTTTTTTTCTTTCAGGATTTTGTAACTTTATCAGATTCAGTAAGAGAACTAAGATTCTACAGGTGGCTATTTATTATTTATCCATCCATAGTCATTGAGAGTTGGGAGGGGGCATGCAAGTTTCATAAATTATTACTATTAAATTAGTGTTAATTAAATAGCCAGATTTGTAAAAAATTTCCTGTCTTTTTTTTTAGCATATCATCCAATGAAATTGTGTGGAATTTTGCCGTTCTAAGAACTGAACTCAGAATATTACATGGTTAGGAGGGGGGGAAATTACTCCTGGGGAAACCTTCTTATATATATATATATATATATTCGTAGATTTTCACGGGTACAGGTATGCAGGTCTTGGCGTATTCGCGTCTTTTCCCGTGTAAGATTGAGAGTGTCTTGGCGACGTTTCGACGAGGTCCCAGCCTGAAGATGGCGAGTGGGACCTCGTCGAAACGTCGCCAAGACACTCTCAATCTTACATGGGAAAAGACCCGAATACGCCAAGACCTGCATATATATAGGTTCTTATATATATATATATATATGTTTTTAGGTTCCAGCTGCCAAAGCAGATAGCCAAGAGCGTTTGAGAGTTGCTCTTCCAAAGTTTTTGCAGAATTTTTTTTTTTTTAATCTATGGGAATTTACCAGGAGTCCTTCCTGTGCAACAACCCTATAAATTGTCCTCCAGAGAGGAAAAGATATGAAGAATCATCTTTCTTTCACAGGAGGGATTTCCCAACAAAAAAAAGATAGGCCTCAACAGGACTTCTCACTGCAAAAATCTCGCAGCTTTCTTTATTCTATTCTATCAATGGTCGACGTTTGTTAGAATGTATGCTTGTGCGCTGAGCCAACTATCTATTTCCCCCCCTCCCTATCAGATGGATCTTCAGTTTAAAACCTGGATATTCTTTCGGCGAATAGCTACTTGCAGGCATTTTGCTTTCTGCCTCTTTGTAGGAGATGCCAGCTTGGCTTTATGGACTTGTAAACATGACAAACCAACATTAGAAGCCAATCATATCTAGGAAACGCCCTCGTTTTGCAAGAACAGCTTCTGCTTCTGAGGCAGGCTTGCAGCGAAGGGGCAGAGCAGGTGCCAGGGGAATTTTTCATAGCTTGAGCTACCTGTGAATAAAAGAACGCGTGTTGAAGGTCCCAGAGTCTTTGCAAGCGGTGAATTTCTGAGTTGTAGGTACACAGAGCAAGTGGTAAATAATTCCATGCTTTCGCCTGATAAACCTTGGACTCTGTAGTCAGGTGAAATTCATGGCTGGTATCGCTTCAACCATAAAAACCATCTCAAAACTGCCTCGACAGACATTTTGTTGAGAGTAGACGGCTGCTAAAATTTCTTTTAATCTGAACAGGAATTTTTAAAAAAACTTTTTTTTTTAATTGGACTGCACTCTGCATGAGATGGTACCTTGGAGGAATCTCCTACAGACCTTTCCATAATTGTATTAGAATGCTGATAGCTTGGCCATAAAAACCCCTTCCTCCCTCCCTCCCTCCCTCCTTTCCTCCCTCCTTTCTTTCCTTCCTTCCTTCCTTCCTTCCTTCCTTCCTCCCTCCCTTTCTTCCTTCCTCCCTCCCTCCCTTCCTTCCTTCTTCCCTCCCTCCCTCCCTCCCTCCCTCCTCTTCCTTCCTTCCTTCCTTCCTTCCTTCTTTCTTTTTCTTTCTTCTTCTTTCTTTCTTTCTTTCTTTCTTCTTTCTTTTTTTTTTTCCGTTCTTTCTTGCTTCTTTCTTCCTCCCTCCCTCCCTCTCTTTTCCTTCCTCCTTCCTTCCTTCCTCCTCCCTCCCTCCTCCTCCTTTCTTTCTTTCTTTCTTTTCTTTCTTTCTTTCTTTTCTTTCTTTCTTTCTTCTTTCTTTCTTTCTTCTTCCTTCTTCCTTCCTTCCTTCCTTCCTTCCTTCTTTCTTTCTTTCTTTCTTTCTTTCTTTCTTTCTTTCTTTCTTTCTTTCTTTCTTGCTTCTTCCTTCCTTCCTTCCTTCCTTCCTTCCCTCCCTCCTTCCTTCCTTCCTTTTTTTCCTTTTAGGATTTTGTAACTTTATCAGATTCAGTAAGAGAACTAAGATTCTACAGGTGGCTATTTATTATTTATCCATCCATAGTCCTTGAGAGTTGGAGGGGGGGGCATGCAAGTTTCATAAATTATTACTAATACATTAGTGTTAATTAAATAACCAGATTTGTAAAATGTTCCTCCTCCTTTTTTTTTTTTTTTAAGCATATCATCCAATGAAATTGTGTGGAATTTTGCCGTTCTGAGAAAACTGAACTCAGAATATTGCACGGTTAGGAGAGGGGTGGGAAATTACTGCCTGGGGAACCCTTCTTAAATCCCCATCTTGCAATATGAAATAACTTCAGTTTAGGGATTCCTCTCCCCCCCCCCACCCCGCCCCCCGGTCCCACAAAAGGATTGCTGTTCCAAGCTGAAGTTTTCCTGAGGCATCAAAAAAGTTGTTGCTGAGAAGAATGGAGAGAGGAGGGAGTGTGAGCAAATTGATTCCCACTAGAAAGAGCTTCACCACTAAAGGCTAAAAAGAAAATTAAATGTAGGCTCTTAAATCATAAGGTGAAAGCCGTTTGCTCTGGGAATGGAGGTGGAAAACGTTTTCCCTCCCCCCTTCCCACTTCTAACTTTTATCTCTGCAGTCTCTGAAGCTACTAAAAAAGGAGCAACGTCTAATCCGAGACGTAAATTGAGGAGTAAATTTATCTATTGTTACAGCATTTGCACCAAATATAGTGTATTGTCCATTTTTGCTGTTCCCTTCATGGTAGCCCCCAGTTGGCAGTAAGCTCTATAATTAGGTTAATCTGTTGCTCCTAAATATGAGGCCAATACCTTTGCTTCCTAGGAAATTTTCCCACTGATTGATTTTCCCACACCAGGCTTTCATTTTCATTTTTATTTTTTGCATTCATGAATGCAAAAATCCACAGCTTTTACATTCTGGACTTAGCATGACTTGCACATAACAGTAATCAAACTCTTTGTCCTGATACGTGCAAGGCTGTATCTCAGCAAACCTTTGGGGTGGGCGGAGCACTTTTCTCTAAGGAAAAAAAAAAAAGATTCATAGTGTGAGAGCTCAGTTTTGTCGGAATCGCCATATCCTGGGGATGGTTGCAGCTTTTTTTAGGGATAGACGAGAAGGAAGTCATTGCAGTGAGAAGATTTGTGAAGGCGTAGTTGTTTTTGTTTGTTTGTTTGCAGATGGTGATAAGTATGCCCAAGTGACTGAAAAGAGTATTGGTTCATTCCAGTGGTGGGATTCAAATATGTGAACAACCGGTTCTCTGTGTGGATGCCGCTTCCGGAAGTCCACTCTGGGCCTGGGCAACAAAAAATTAGCTACCGGTTCTACCGAAGTGGTGCGAACCGGCTGAATCCCACCACTGGCTCTTTCTTCCTTAATGTAATGTGGGGTTCCACTGCCTAGCGGTTCCTGGAAGCATTTTGATCCTCGGTTGCTTAGGACTTCCAGAAACTGATCGACTCCAGGAGCAGCCCCATCCCAAGCTGATCTAATGTTCCTGTTCAGTAGATGAGCTAATCCATTTTAAGCTCAACTGTAACATACTTCAGACTACACTGAAGCTTGTAGATGGATCATTTCCTTATTTATCAAAATGCAGCCTCCAGTCCCCTAATCATCTTTGTCGCCCTTCTCTGCACTCTTTCTAGAGTCTCAACATCTTTTTTACATCGTGGTGACCAAAACTGAATGCAGTATTCCAAGTGTGGCCTTACCAAGGCATTGTAAAGTGGTATTAACACTTCACGTGATCTTGATTCTATCCCTCTGTTAATGCAGCCCAGCACTGTGTTGGCCTTTTTGGCAGCTGCAGCACACTGCTGGCTCATATTTAAGTAATTGTCCACTAGGACTCCGAGGTCCCTCTCTCCGTTACTACTATTGAGCAAGGTACCCCTTATACTATACCTGTACATTTGGTTTTTCTTGCCTAAATGTAGAACCTTACAAGCATTTTATTTCCTTAACAGGAAAGAGAAATGTTCTTGTTGGTGTTGCTTCCGCTGCAAAATTACGGGAGCTTTAGGCAGGACAGAAATGTTGTTCCTTATTTCAGCATGGCTCCGTTACAAGGATGGAATGCAATTGCAGATAATCTTCAATTTGTGTTTGACAAACTGGGGAAGAGAAGCAGAGATGGTCTACAAGTACTCTGAGATGACTTCTCCTCTCATCCATGTCTTGAGTGAGCTTATCGATGCAGCTCAAATGTGTATGGCTTCTGAAGGACAAGTGAAGGTGCTTCTCTGAAGCAAATATTCCATATTGCCGGAAGGTTTTGTGTGTACTGCTTTGAGTAGTTGACACAGAAGGGAAGGAAAAGCTTCCTTCACTTTCTTATCCTTGACCTTGAGCATGTTTATTCATTTTTAGTGGTGATCAGAAAGGTAGCTTTGTAGCAAAAAAAATAATAATAAAAATGAATTTTATTTCCAAAACCCTTAAGAGAAGATAACATGATTTCAAGCAGTTCTACCAAATTTCTCTTCTTCCACAACTATGAAAAATGTGTTTTAAAAAATTATATTTATGGTACTGGGTTTACAGTCAATATGCATCAAGAACCTTAGAAGGTTTATTGATTAACACTGTGTTTTGCAATTCCCTTTATGCTGATGATCTTTTTAAATAATAAGAGGCATGTTGGTGCTTCTTGTGCTCATAAATGAAAGACTTGGATCCAGAGGAGCAAGATGGAGTGTTATTCACACAACAGAGACTTTCTTAGTACTCTTCTCCAACAATCCTCTACCACACTCCTCAAATGCTCTTCCTGAAGATCAGGGAACTTTTTTGTATTGCAATCAAAGTAATAGAGTGTAAAATGGGGAGAGTTCTGTATATTTTAAGGATTCTTGAAAAGAAGAAGAAGAAGGAGAAGGAGAAGGAGAAGGAGAAGGAGAAGGAGAAGGAGAAGGAGAAGAAGAAGAAGAAGAAGAAGAAAAGAAGAAGAAGAAGAAGAAGAAGAAGAAGAAGAAGAAGAAGAAGAAGAAGAAGAAGAAGAAGAAGAAGAAGAAGAAGAAGAAGAAGAAGAAGAAGAAGAAGAGGAGGAAGAGGAAGAGGAAGAGGAAGAGGAAGAAAAAAACAAAAAACAACTCATCATGTTGAGCTACGAGGATATTTTCTCAGTGCTTTTTGTCCCGGACCTAAGTCCACAAATTTCAGTGAGGTGGGAAAAAACTACAGAGAGACAGAGCCATTTCATTTTCTGCAGAGTAATTCCAAAGTTATAGACCGTGCTGTCTCCTGGAGTTTTTTGCAGGTAGGGGAAAAGTGTGGCTTGTAATATAGTGCCTCTTTCATTTCCACACACCTTTTTTCCCCCTCCCTTCTGTTTGACATGTGGGCACTGAGCTGATATGGTGCTTAAGAACCAATGAAATTGCTAGTGAAGAAATAATTACATTGATACTACCATGAATCAGAGGACAGATGATTAGATGAAGAACTGAGTAATGGAGAGAGAGAGAGAGAGAGAGAGAGAGAGAGAGAGAGAGAGAGAGAGACTAGTATCTCAAAACCCACAAATATTATTTGAAGTATTGGTGTTCCCATTGTGCAGAAGAAAGCAAAAAGCGTAAAAGAGAGAGAGAGTTCTGCTTCTCCAAATATGGAAATGTTGTTATAGCAGTAAGTCTTCAAATGAATATCTCCTTGGTGACAAGTTCACCTTTCTTCTCCTCTCAAGATGAATTGGAACTATCACAACTCCCAAAGTTCCAGCTTGGATGACTTTGCAGGCCTATGCAGTTATCTCATTCGATAGCATTCCCAGTTCACGTCGGC
Organism: Azemiops feae; assembly: GCA_023970755.1. Taxonomy (NCBI): domain Eukaryota; kingdom Metazoa; phylum Chordata; class Lepidosauria; order Squamata; family Viperidae; genus Azemiops; species Azemiops feae. Next base: position 2,389,113 of record JALGBA010001203.1, read on the forward strand.
TCTTTTATAAGACCTGTATTAAATAGAGAAAAGGAAGAAAAACAATTACCATAGTTAATTTCCACTTGTTGCTAAGGTCTACTGTACATATGCAGTGCAACCGCATCTATTTGAGTGAGAGATCTACTTCATTTCAGAGTGATTCATTCATACTGCCTCTTTTCAAGATCCTTATTTTAATGAGAGGCTAACAGTGGCTATTAAGCTCTTGAAATTGTTAACTCTACCGCTGGCAAAGGTGTATAACCCTTTTATTTCACAGGATGCCATAGGGAAGAACTCTTTCCCTGTTGAATTAGGGATAAAAATAATCCTTGTCTTCCAAGTGTTCTGATGTTTCTGATGTTCTCCTATCTAAGGCTCTATAAATGGGCTGGATTAAATTGGCTGTCCTGGTTGTGGCTGATGGCAATTCTGGTAGCATCCGTCAATATCAACTTGTTAGTAAATTGTCACAGCAGCAAAGATGATGATGATGATGATGATGATGATGATGATGATGATGATGATGATGATGATGAAGAAGATGAAGATGAAGATGAAGATGAAGATGAAGAAGAAGAAGAAGAAGAAGAAGAAGAAGAAGAAGAAAGAAGAAGAAGAAGAAGAAGAAGAAGAAGAAGAAGAAGAAGAAGAAGAAGAAGAAGAAGAAGAAGAAGAAGAAGAAGAAGAAGAAGAAGAAGAAAAGAAGAAGAAGAAGAAGAAGAAGAAGAAAAGAAGAAGAAGAAGAAGAAGAAGAAAAGAAGAAGAAGAAGAAGAAGAAAAGAAGAAGAAGAAGAAGAAGAAGAAGAAGAAGAAGAAGAAGAAGAAGAAGAAGAAGAAGAAGAAGAAGAAGAAGAAGAAGAAGAAGAAGAAGAAGAAGAAGAAGAAGAAGAAAAAAACCGCTCTTCTGGGACATTGGATGATCCTTGGTAGAAGAATATCAGAAAGATACAAGTTATTTTTATCCATATCAAATTGCATCAAATCTTTGCAGAGGTTGAAGTTTATGTCATATTCTTTGATCTGTGGGAAGTCAGCCCCCCCTCCCCAGAGAAGGAAATATTAGAAGGGCAGAAAAATATATTTCCTCAAAGGATCTTAAAGAGGCAGAAAAGCATGCCCAGTTTCTCTTAATAGCTCCAAGTCTCCCTTCCCCAAGCAGAAACCAGTTCTATAGATATGCAGATGTAAACCATCAGGAAGGTTGAAGCTAGAAGCTTAGGAAGACAAAGACACCTAAAATCTACATACCCCACCCAAAGGCTAAGACAGGACATAATAGGATTAACTCACAGATGCCAAAGGGACACAGGTCAAAATACATGACACAGGAAATACAAAGCCTCAAAACAGGAACAGGAAACAACTCCAAACAAAAGGCTCCAGAGGGTATAAAAACCCACTCCCTACATGTGCTCAGCCTTTTTTTTAATCTTTTTTCTGCCAGAGCCATCTTTCTGTCTGGCTCTCCTTTTCAATAAACTGCAACCTTCTTTCTAAAGCAGTCACCATGTTGTTTATCCCCGGCTTGGACTGAACCATGATAAGACTTTTCTTCCAACAGATCCATACATTCAAAGGTAGCTTACAGATTAGCATTTCATGTATACTCATTTGGGAAGGCCCATAAGAATTTATTAATATTTTATGCCACCTAACTCCCCAAAACTCTGGGCAGTTCACACCAATCAAAACAAATAAATTACAATAAAAGCATTTTTTTTTAAAAAAGAAAAAGATAGCTAGAATGACAGCTCAGATGGAATGAAGTAGATTTAAAAGAATAACAGCATCCTCCAAATTCAAACAGAGAGATAGCTATTCTGCATGAGCCCTACCGAAAGTAGTTTATTTCTGTCAAACACACTGGGGGGAAAGAAAGAAAAAAAACCCTGCTTGCTGAGCTGTGTTCTTCCACTGTATTTCTTCAAAGAAAATGAGTCTCATTTTCAGCCATTTGAATTCCCGTGAACAGATTAGACCATTAGGCTTATCCTCTGAAGAACAAAGGAATGTGATGTTGATCTGACAGTATCCTGGCTGGCAGCAGCTAACTAAATTGGAGATTTGCAATTTGGAGACAGAAATCATATTTAAAGTCAAAACCTTCTGTTGCTTCTGACACTGATCCAGCATAATGGCATCGGAATTGAATGAGGATTTAAACAGATGACCTATGAAAGACAAGTTAGGGGTTGATTATTGCTGCTGTATTGGTTTCAGAGAATGAGAGACAAACTAGGCAAATTGATATCTTTTATTAAGCCAACATCTGGCAGAGCAATACACACAGGTTTTACTCCGTAGACTATCACGTGGAGTGGAGGAATGCAGCTCATCCCTTATTCTGCTGACAAGAACAGACAGAATAATTCTGGGGTTCCTGATGTGGTTTCTCCAAGCAGCAATGCATTTATGCAATTATTCCTTTGTTTTGCTAGCTCATTAGAAATAAACAAACAAACAAACAAACAAACAAATAAATAAATAAAGCATCATAGGATGACTGGAAGCTGGCATCTTCAAAGCAAAGCCTTATCGCCAACACATCCTACCACCAGCATTAGCATTTCCTGTATTAATTTCTAATTATTATTATTATAATACTACTAGAAAAATTAAAATGGCAAACCTGCAGCCCCCGTGATTGGGAATTATTTTTGTTCAAAAACCAAAAGTAAACTGGTTGGATCTGCCTTCATCTGCCAGCTGCTAAATGAAGGTTCAGAAGTGGCAGTGATAGCTAACATAGCCACCATTTTGTCACCAAGCAAACCTTTTCCACAGAGCAGCCATTTTCTCACTGGTCCTTCTCAAATGCTGTGGCAATAAAAGCACTGGTGTGCCTCATTGAATCGTGATATTTAACTAGAGATATTTTCTGCCATTCTCAGTTTAAGTGACTACTGAGTTATAGAGAAACAGAACCAGGTCGGACGGGTCCCCAACCCCTGGGCCACTACCGGGCTGTGGCCTATTCAGAACTGGGCCATATGAGACGTGAGTGGGTACGCATGTGCAGCTCCATTCGTGTGAGTGGCGGGCTGGCGTGCACGTGCATAGCCCGGTTCCCCTCTCCCTCCCAAGCTGGGCCACCAAGTTGCAAACATTGGGGGCTGCTGAGTTACGAAATGCTGTTTTTAGCCCCTTTGAGAGAAAATGCGAACAGAGAACTACATTGATGGCTATTTCTTTAATTAATTTAATTTCTTCAATTAAATTTAATTAAATCCAAGTAACATGCTTCAATGTTAGCTAACGTTTGAATTAAATCACATTAAAAGCATAACAAAAGTTTGAATTAAATCACATGACAGTACAACGTTCTTTAATTAAACACCAGTAATGTTATTCTTTAATATAATGTTGTTTTTTAATTAATTTCTTTCGTTGAGTCTGTGGATTTTTGATTGAATGTCAGTATTGATGATTTGAGAAGTTTTTGAATTTAATTCCAAAGATCGGGAGGGGAGTTTAGTTTGAAAACCAATATAGCCTCCTGGAAATTGGAAATATGTATTGAAATGTTTAACACTCAATATAGATTGATATAAAATATAAAATGGAATCTATTTCTAGGATTGTGCCTAAAGCTGCATGTATAAAAAGAAAGAAGAATACTATAAACATTTCATGTGTTTTTTTTCCATTTTTGTTTTGAAGTTAAACATCCCAAATAAGCAAGATATATATCGCAGGATATAATAGTTTAAAGGATGACCGGGCAGAGTAGAACATGGGTTATTGTATAGTTTATGATACAGATTGATTCAGTTCAGATTATATCATTAGAGATGGAAAAAGGAAAACAGAGGTGGGCTTATGTTTGCGTACGATGGTGAGAAAAATCAAATCTGCCTCACCAAAGCCTTATTTCCATCCTTGCAAACAGCCATAACTAGAACGTGTTGCCCATGCATACAAATAAATACTTACAATCTCAGACATATTGCCCTTTTTCAAAATACAACATTTTCCCAAGAAGCATATGAAATAAGATAAAATTGATTCGATGCTATCAATATTAAAATAAGAAGAAAAAAAACCACAATAAAGAACAAGTGGGGCCAGAAAACCTGAGCAATCCATTTATTGCAGCCAGCCATTCTGCTTAACATCTAAACAAAACACACAAAGAAGGCTGTGAAACGTAATTGAAGCTTTTCTCCTCATTAAGATCACTGCGCTTAAAAAAAAAAAAAAAGGGAAGGGACCAGATCATATCTCTGGTGGAAGACAGCTACATCAAAAGGTTCCCTTCTTTGTACATTTTCCACATTTGGTGTACAAACGACTACGGCCTCCAGGCCAGGGTTGGAAGTTGTGTATCATGGCCTCAATGAGAGACAGGGACATTGTAATAGGGACTGGAATGGTTTCCCTAACCTCAGGAAGTACAGTAAATTAAATTTAGCACATTAATAAAATCCATAGCAGATGGCTGTCCCTTGGCTAATCTCAGAAGCTAAGCAGGATCAAAGCTCATTAATGTTTGGATGCAAAACCACCAGAAAATATCAGTGTTTTAGGATAGTTTATCTTTTGAACTTCTTGTCCAGGAATTTCTTTTTTAAAAAAATTGCAAACCATGTCAATACTGTTATAAACATCTCTCTATAGACGCATACATGAAGTTACCAGGAGAACAACACAACTGGCAAGCCTCATTTAATTAGTTTCTCCAGTATCTAATAATATGCCTCTATTAAATATAGATCTCTTTTGGCAAAGTAATCACAATATATGGAATTAACAATAGATAGACAATATTCTGTTCCTCCTTTCCTGGTGTGGTTGAAAATTAAAGAATCTGCAGGATAATCCTAAACCACAAATTTGCAAATTTAAGGCAATTCAATCATCTGTTTTGCCCTCTCTACAAGGCATTGCATCCTGAATTAGAAACTACTGTTTTAAATGAGAAAAAAAAGGGGATAGCATTTCTGCAGATAAACCGCTCTCTTTTTGCTTTGTAAAATAAAATGTAAGAAACAAAAAGAACCCCACAATCCAAGAAATGATTAGCAGGACTTTGAAAATGCAGTTCTAATAATTAAAATCCATTTAGATACCAAGGATCAGGATTATCTGCCTATCAAATGGAGTGCTGAGTATGGAAGACAGAGCTTTATACTCTGCAGACTCACTAAGGAGGCAACATCAGAAGTATTCAACTTTCAACAAGCTAACAAAGCATTGAGAAAATTAACCACAGAAGGCTGCAATTGATGATCAAAATGCACTGGAAAATTGTAAAGACATAGGCTTAGGAGAATAACAGAACAACAGAGTTGGAAGGGACCTTGAAGGTCTTCTAGTCCAACACCTTGCTCAAGCCGCAGACCCTATACCAGGGGTAGGCAATCTTGGCTCTTTTATGACTCGTGGACTACAACTCCCAGAATTCCTGAGCCAACATAGCTGGCTCAGGAATTCTAGGAGTTGAAGTCCACGAGTCATAAAAGAGCCAAGGTTGCCTACCCCTGCCCTATACCATTCCAGATAAGTGGCTGTCCAGTCTCTTCTTAAAAGCCTCCAGTGATGGAGCCTCCAGTAATGGAGTGGTGAAGAAGAGATACTGTATTTAAGATAGCAAAAGATACAGAAAATAACACCTTTTTGCTTCCATCACTTAACTCCTGGAAATTTGCAGCCCAGACCTGAAAGCTCCAATGCTCAGTAAACCCTCCTTCCAGAGCTAAAATTGTGATTTGTGAATACTTTTGTTTTTATGTAATTTGGATTCTCAAAATGCAAACAAAAGAAAAGGATGGAAGTTCAGTTGGGTTACATTTTTCCCCCCTGTGTTGATATTGCTTGCCCTACCTTAGGAACTCAGGTTGAGGTTATCCTATCTGGCCTTCAAAAATGTGGAGGAACGTTAGCTGATGGCAAGGAGTCAGAGATCACTCGAGCTGTTCAGAGATGGACATGGATTCTCTGAAGTTATATGTACTGTTGCTGCTACTAGCCAGACAAGGAACAAAGTTAGGACTGTCCCAGCAAAACAGGATGTCTGAATCTTTGGGATCACTTGCGCTTTGGGAGCTGAAATATATTTGTGTAGATGCATACTGTTGAATTTACACGTGTGCTCTGCTAAATGCAGACTCTGTGGTTTATTTATATGTTGCTTATATGTAAGGGTGTTGGTCTATACATATGTTGTATATAGTATGTTTAAATGTGTGTTATGTATGATTTGAGAGCAAGCAACTAAATTTCATTTTTAATGTGTGCCATTGTGCCCACAGTAAAAAATGACAATAAAGGTTATCTATCTATCTATCTATCTATCTATCTATCTATCTATCTATCTATCTATCTATCTATCTATCTATCTATTCTATCTATCTATCTATCTATCTATCTATCTATCTATCTATCTATCTATCTATCTATCTATCTATCTATCTATCTATCTATCTACCTACCTACCTACCTACCTACCTACCTACCTATCTATCTAATCTGTGTGAATGAACTGAAGGGTTCCAGAGTTACCACAACTTCTTTCCAATGGGATGTACTTCTTTTTAAATGGAATGAAAACATAAATGTTTCAAATACTGGTGTATTCCTGGCAAGAAATGCCATACGCTAAATAAATAAATAATCTGGCGAGGAGATATGGGTTATCTCTGAGAATCCAGCTGAACATACTTGATTCTCCTCTTGTTGAGGAAATGGGCAGATTAACTTTACCAACAGTTAAACTTTAACAGCAGTTACAAGAAGAATAAACATGTTTAACATGTTTCTATGAATTCCAGGACATAGGCATTGTGGTAGCCATTTCTTTTTGTGGTAGTAAATATTTACAATCAGCCTTAACAATGAAGCTTCATCTTTGGGTTAGTTAAACATGTTATACATTCTATTGCCTTTCTACCCTCCTTCCTTTTGTGAACAGAAAAAAAGAGTTGGGCATTGGAATTTTTGCATTCATAATACATTTATTCAATGCATTTATTTTGTGCCACAAAATATACAGAGATGCTCATTCAAATTTTAGAATGTAGTACAAATGAAGCTCGCCTCTTCCATTAGAATTAAGCATGCTGGGCTGGCGTTCCTGGAAGAGGGCAAAGTTACAAGTGGGCCACTATTATTATTCCTTTACACAATGAGTTATGTTAATAACTCAATGAATACAAAATTAGATCCAACTGATTTTGTGCTCATCAAATTTATACAGAATAACAGAGTTGGAAGGGACCTTGGAAGTCTTCTAGTCCAACCCCCTGCTCAGGCAGGAAACCCTATACCATTTCAGACAAATGGTTGTCCAGTCTCTTCTTAAAAATATCCAGTCTTGGAGCACCCATAACGTCTGGAGGCAACTTGTTCCACTGATTAATTGTTCTAACTGCCAGGAAATTCCTTCTTAATTCTAGGTTGCTTCTCTCCTTGATGGATCCAGTTTCCATCCATTGCTCCTTGTCCTGCCTTAGGTGCTTTGGACAAAAGATTCATCCTAGTCCTTCTTTTAATTAAACTAGGCATACCAGATTCTCTGAAATCTTTCCAGAGTCTCAATATGTTTTTTTTTTATACACGTGTTTCTGTTTCAATAGGTGTTACCCAATACTGCAAAGCCCAGCACTTTTCAGTTGGGTCAGAACACACATTCTGTGTCCAGTGCAACACTGTGAAATTCACATTGAGACAGACTATCCACTAAGCACTTTCTCTCCATCATATTTATGTCTTAGCAGTGGAGCTTTACCCCTTGTAAGCATGTTGGAGATTGCAGGCTCCGTTGAGTTTGGGAGCTTGATAAATCTGCCTCTTGGCTTAGCATGAGAAACAAGTCAGCATTTTTAGGGAATACAAAATTGAATTCAGTGGAACGAATGGGTCCATACGGATATTTTATTGCATATATGGATTAGAAAGAAAAATCAAGTCTATTGATCCATTCTTTTCAAGATGGAATTCTATGTCAATCCTTCTCTGGTCTAAATAGCATTCTGTAATCCAGGAGTAAAGTGTGAAGTATAAGTTCTGTTTATAGCAACATTACACAAGATGAAGGAAAGTTTTCACACAGTGTGATGGAAGTCCTTTATTTTTGACTGAACAGGAATTGAATACCAATATAGGAAGGTCTCTTAGTGCAGTTCCATTATTCATGCTTTGCGCAATTGCCATAAAGCATGAACCTTGCTGAGAATAATGAGAGCCTGTTCTAAAGTCAATTTGAGTTTAGATTCTTGCCCCAGATACATTTACAATCTCAAATATACAGAAGTAGCCAATCAGGTTACATGTTGGAAGGTCACAGTCAAATTTTAGCCTCTTTTGAAGAAGCATTTTTCTTAGGAGGTCTTTTATTATTGGATAATGCTGTGGTAACTAGACATACAGTATTTTTTTTTTTTACATTTTTTTTTTAAATGTACAACTTAGGACTCCCAGTCATCTCCTTCCAGCTGGAGTGAAAGGTGGAGATTGCTTCCGTTCTCTTCTCTTGCTTTGCATTACAGGCTGACAAGACTGGCCTGGTGTGTGAGATGAAAATATGAGCTTGGTGGAGACTGGAGATTAGCCATTTGGGATATCTAGTGGAGACAGACTGTCTCTTGCTTCACCGCAAAAGAGTTCCTCTTAAAGCAGAGGTCTCCAACCTTTTTGATTTGGCGGCCCGGAAAGGGAGGCAGGCACCGCTACGTGCACACGCTCAAATGGGACGTGCATGTGCGCGTGCAAAAATGAGCCCTGTGCACACGTGCACAAATGGGCCTTGTGTGAGCGCATGCACACACACGAATGGCTGCAGGTGAGTGTGTGTACACATGCAAACGGCCACATGTGAGCGCATGTGCACATGCAAATGAGGCTGTGTGGGCGCGAGTGCTGCAAATGGGGTAGTGCTAGTGCTGGAGGGACGCTCGGGGGCGGGGCGGCACTAGTGCTGGTGGGATGCTCAGGGCGGCGCTAGCGAGAGTGTGGGGGGATGAGTGCACACGCGGCCCAGTGGCCAAGTGGCCGCAGCCTGGTATGTGGGTCATGGCTCACAGGTTCGGGACCCCTGTCTTAAAGTCCTAGTTTGAGTAACCAGAATAGATATTCTGCTTGTGATCTAAATGAGGAATGATGCCTGTTCAACTGTTTGCAACGATCAATGATGTATTTATTATATTTATTTAGCATATAGCATTAGTACATTAGCCAGGAGAATACAATGCAAATGCAGAGTAGTAGTTTAGCTGCCAGTTGAGTAGCTCTGTTGTGGTACACGTTCGTGTGCTTCCCAAGGTAGCTTTGCACCAGAAAGAAAGACACTTTTTGCAGTGTCATCCAAGGCCCTCTCTCTCTCCCCCCTAGCCACCTTGCAAACGGGCATTGCAAATGGGAAGGTTCAGAACCAGCAGGAATCTGACCACCATTACAAAGCACCAACTCGTCTCCCCACTGAAGTGGTACCTATTTGTCTCCTTGCATACAGCATGCTTTTGAACTGCTAGGTGAGTAGAAGCTGAGGCAAGTGACAGGAGCTCACCCACCCATTCAGCGTTAGGACTTGAACCGCTGGATCAAAGACCATCTCCAGTATCATTAAGCCATTGAACCAAGGTACCTTCTAAGGTCAATGATGTCTGAAATAGATATATCTTTACCAAGCTAAAAATGCACCCAGACTTGGCTTTAAGGGTTGCAGATAATGAAGAGTATGATATGTTTGTACCTTGGCTGTAAAGTGTGAAACTATTCTCAACTTAAATTGGGTCACTGTAAAGCACAACCTACTATGAGTTATTTGGAGATAAAAGTAAGATAAAGATTTTAACAAATGAACAAACTTGCTGTTGTTTGAAAGATTCTGCTATTCCCCTCGCAGAGCACTAATGCAGATTTAATTCCCCCTCAGACTCTTGCATTATTACCATTATATAATATGGTCTGGTGATTGAGGTCAGGAAAGATCAGTCACACTTGATTAATATCAATCACATAAGAGCTTTCGAGCAGAATGCAACTTTCTTAACAGGATTTCTTTCTAGCAGAATGCAAACCATCTACCCCTGCTGGAATAAATTTAATTCAACTTCTTCCAAGATCAGCTTTTCTTTTCTATCTTTGACTGGCATGAATTCCAATTGTTCTTTAATCTTGGGCCGCTCTAAGAAGATAAGATCATAGGCCAACCGAAGCATTATACTCCCCACGTGGACATATCAAGCTGAGACCACATAAATGGATTCACAAAGCAACTTAGGCAGCCTTAGGTGCTCTGCGGTCTGAACCAGCTAGGACTCTGTGAACGAAAAAGAATGCAATAAGGGAGAAATATGAAAGAAGAGAAAGGAATCCCGATGATTTGCAAAGACTCTGTAAAATAGTAACAGTTGAGGGCCACAATGAAGTAGAGCACGGGTTTGATCTGCAAACTCTTGTCACTGTGGAAGTTACATCTATAAGATGCCGTAAGCTTCTATGTCTCCTGTGACAGAGGGATAGAATCAAGATCACGTGAAGTATTAATACCACTTTACAATGCCTTGGTAAGGCCACACTTGGAATACTGCATCCAGTTTTGGTCACCACGATGTAAAAAAGATGTTGAGACTCTAGAAAGAGTGCAGAGAAGGGCGACAAAGATGATTAGGGGACTGGAGGCTGCATTTTGATAAATAAGGAAATGATCCATATATTGTTAGCCATCTAGAGCAGGGGTTTCCAACCCTGAGTCTGTGGATCAGTACCGGTCCACAGCCTGTTCGGAACCGGGCTGTGGAAGCGGTAGGTGGAATACTGCATCCAGTTTTGGTCACCACGATGTAAAAAAGATGTTGAGACTCTAGAAAGATTACAGAGAAGAGCAACAAAGATGATCAGGGGACCGGAGGCTAAAACATATAAGGAACGGTTGCTGGAATTGGGTATGTCTAGTTTAATGAAAAGAAGGACTAAGGGTGACATGATAGCAGTATTCCAATATCTCAGGGGTTGCCACAAAGAAGAGGGAGTCAAGCTATTCTCCAAGGCGCCTGAGGGCAGGACAAGAAGTAATGGATGGAAACTAATCAAGGAGAGAAGCAACCTGGAACTAAGGAGAAACTTCCTGACAGTTAGAACAATTAACCAGTGGAACAAACTGCCTCCAGAAGCTGTGAATGCTCCAACACTGGAAGTTTTTAAGAAGAGACTGGACAGCCATTTGTCCGAAATGGTATAGGGTTTCCTGTCTGAGCAGGGGGTTGGACTAGATGACCTCCAAGGTCCCTTACAACTTTATTATTATTATTATTATTATTATTATTATTATTATTATTATTATTATTATTATTATTATTATTATTATTATTATTATTATTATTATTATTATTATTATTATTATCATCATCTTATAGCATGATCTGGTAAACAGATAGAATATCTCAGTTTTATTCATGGGGACAGAATGCACAAATTAATGTATTTGTTGTTGGGTTGTTGTTGTTGTTTTGTAGGTGGCACTGCAAAGTTGGAAAACCCCATCCTAAATTACTAAAAATGACCATGTCCTTTCCTTTTTTCCTTTCCATTTGCGTCATGTGGCTTGTATTTTTTTCTACGTGCTTAGTGTAAGAAAAGATTGAATACATGATTAACATTTGTAAGACCCTTTTTTTTTCTGCCTGATTTATTTTCTGACAAGAGGACAACCCAGTCCAAATTCCCCAACATTTATGTCAGAGATAATCCCATGATCCAATGTCAGTATAATCCTTCCCCAAAAGGCTTAAATATTTGTCATTCTTCCTTAAATCAAAAAACAAAATCCCTCAAGGTTTATACAATCTCAATTAAAGAGGGGGGGGGGATGACTTGACCTGAAAATCCTAAGAGAGATTCATGACTAGCTTTGTCTCACCTTTGGCTTCTTAGCAAATTTTCTGTAATAGAGATGATAAAGATCTATAAGGTTATAATCTATGACTGGCTATGAAAAATCAACCTTTGAGTAAAATGTTGAAGGCAAAAAAAAAAAAAAAATAGTCTGAAAGAAAAGAGGAGGAAGGGCAAGCCTTTCTCATTATTATTAGAAAAAGGACCTTGATGAGCTGAGATTATTGTACTTTAAGCGAAATTGATTTTGTACATGATTTGATTTTAATCTAGTATAGATTAATCAAATTCTACAAGGAGCAGATATTTAATTTAGTACACTTAGGATGAAAAGGACATTGGTGCAGAGAAAAGTTTGATGCAATAAAAAAACAATATCTAATTATGAGGGTGCAGCTTTCCTAGTAACTCCATTATAGGCTGCTCTGCTTGCCATTTGCTTCTGTAGAAAGGAAGAAGCTGGTGGTGGGGATATGGTTACTCTCTTGTCACTGCCAATGAAAGCAAAACAGAATGACTTTGGCATGAAAAATAAGAGGGGAAGGGAAGGAGGGTTGCGTGTTGACATCTCCTGCTATTTTCCACTCTGGGGTTTTTGAACCTAGAGCAGTGATGGCAAAGCTTTTAGAGGTCGAGTGCCCAAAAACCGCCCCTGCCTCTCCGCCTACCCCCGCTCTGCACCCCACCCACCCGCAGGCCACCCACTGCCTTCATGGCCCGCTGCAGAAGATCACCCAGGCAGCCCAGCAGTGCCATGGCAGCCACGCCCTCGGCCCGCGCGCCGCAGCATCATCTGCGTGTGACAGGGCGCGAGGGCAGAGTCTTGTCCCCACTGCCTGGCTGCCATGTCCTTGGCTGCACTGCTCTGCGTGGACCGCGCTCGGGGGCAACTCTCTGGGGGGGCTGCTGGTGAGGAGGGAGCCATTGGGGGAGGTGGGGCTGGGGCAACAGCACATGTGCCCACAGAGAGGGCTCTGAGTTGCACCTCTGGCACACGTGCCATAGGTTCACCACCACTGACCTAGAGGATAGCAGCACTTGCCAATTTTGAACAACGGGAAGTTGAAGGGAAACCTTCACAGGTTTAACCATGGGAACAAGATGAATTTGTTTGCTCAGGTTAACCAGAGGTGGAAAACTTTTGGTGTGCAGAGAGGAAGCCAAGATAAAGGTATGAGAATTTACACAGCAGCCGTTGGTTTTAATGAGGCCGGGGTGGGGTGGGGATATGTACAGCTTTTTAGGGAGCTCTTTTTTCTCTCTCTCTCTCTCTCTCTCCATCTCACCCATCTTCATTCTTTAGAAGGCCTCCTGAGGATGGTGAAATTGTTAACTTTTCTACAGCTTTCCAGCCTGCTATTCTCTGGGCTATTTTAGATGCATCACAAGAGCCGGTTCGTTCCTGCACCAAGAGATGCTTTCTCCTCTAATGCTTAATGTGCATCAAAATCAGTTTTTTTTTTGCTGGGCTGGAAGAGGAATTTACATTGCAAGGTTTTTGTGTCCCGTAGGGTCCAGAAATGAAACACCACATGAGAATACTATACAAGAGCATTCTTTATTGATTAAGACCATACAGCTGCAGGCACCTTCTTCAAACCGGCCTATCAGAATTAGCATGGAAGCATTTCAGTTCCATCCATCAAAGAATGGGGGATGCTAAATCACCTTCTCATGCTTGGGTAGAAAACTGGAACAAACTTCAGATCTGCCCCCCCCCCAAAAAAAAAAAAATCAAAAGAAAATGGAGGGATGGGAAATTAAAGTTCTGCAGAAGATAGCTTCAAGTGTATGTTGAAGTTCTCTGTCTCTAAAATGAAAGCTAAGGCTCACAAAACTTTCTTTTCTGTTTCACAGCCTTCCCCAGATCTGATTTTTGTACCATTCGCATGAATTCATACTGTCTCAAAAAAATAGTGAGAGGCCATCAGGCTGACATTTGAAGGCTCTGTATAGGCAATATTTGTACTGCCCTGGAATTGGTTCAGGTTTGTAATGCTTCTATCATTGTTAGATGATACAAACAAACCCTTTCCAGTAAAATATACTTGAAACTGAGGTGTGGATAGTTTTGTTGTGAGCATGCTATAGATTAATTATTTGATTGATTTATAGTGCTGCCCGACTCCTTTTTTACAACTGATTGGAAGCATAAAGCAAAACACAACCAACACCCCGAAGGAAATAACAGAATGACTGAATTTCATTCTACATGAGGACATTATTGACATGTGTCAGTAATGGAACACAAGAATCCTGGTTATTATGCGATGTGTGATCAAAATGCAGTATTTATAGCCAATTGTTGTTGTTAGTTGCGAAGTCGTGTCCGACCCATCGCTACCCCATGGACAATGTTCCTCCAGGCCTTCCTGTCCTCTGCCATCTTCTGGAGTCCATTTATAGCCAATAGGAGCTGCTTAAAAAAGTTCAAGGGGAAAAAAAAAGCTTGCTGATTCCTGCTGCTCAGAATTGGCCTTAAAGTACTAGAAAGCAATAAAACATTCACCAACCAACAATACCTAAGTGCCCAGATGTTGTGTGAACAGGTACAAGAGATCTGGGTGCAAGTTAATAATGGATAAGAATTCAATTTGGCTTTTTAAGCAAAACTGACCTCCTTCTCACCTTTCAGACTTCTAAACATATTCAAATTACACAGTTGTCTCTTGGTTCAAAGAGCACATGCCAAAACATCCTTTCAGTCTTAGCAGGAAAACAGACTTTGCATGACACACTTAATTTGATCAAGTTCGGAGAAATAAGCCTGTCCTGCAAACTCCAAAACTGAATTAATTGATCCAGTCAATTAACCCACAGGAGTTAAATAGAGCCTGAAATTGACCTTGACTATCAATCTAATCTAACAGTCATGATCAACTAGCTTCTCTTCTCCATTGTGTGAACTACCTATCATTGTGTTAATTCTCCTTTCCATGGGGATAGGAGTGTCTCTTCCACATCCATGAAGATACATTATCTAGAGAAGCCCACCCAAATACCATCTCAATGACTTGATTTTTTACTCTTGAGGTAAAAATAAATAAGGGATATACTGTATGAACCCATCTGAAGTATGGGTTCTGTCTAGCAGTGCACAAAGGGCAATCTCTCCATCATTGTTGTCCTCAGGAGGGGGAATAAATGTCAAGAAGCAACTATAAAAGTGCCTGATGAATGAATCTTTGAGTCATCAGGTTCACATGCTGCCAACATAGAAGTGTAGGGTTAGGTCATTCACGTAGTGCAAAATGATGTTAATAGTTTCATTTATTTAGCTAGGTGAACTGCTTATCTGGTGGAGTTTTACAACTTTAGAAGAAGCTTATGAGGCAGATTTTGAAACTTAAAATGTGAGCAGAGGTGGCTCACCAAGTGAAGTTACTTCTCATGTGTGACTTATGAACTCAATAACAGGCACAGGAGAGACACTTGGAGTTCTGTCTTTTCATACACTTTCTGTTGTACAATTTCACAGTTCTTTCTCCAAAGCTTTGTGGGATAGAAACACCCGTGATCTGTAGAAGAGAGCTGAAAATTGATTCTCTACGATACACATGCTGTGTTCTGTCAAACCGGAGGAAACTGTTTCACTCAAGTTTGGGATTTAGAAGCAAAATGGGGTGACGTGAATGGAGGCAAAGGTTTCCTATCTGTATGGAAGTAGTTTTCTGCGACAACCACATCTACAGCACGTGTGGAGGGCTCTTGAATTACACAACAGGGATTACGTCAGTGTTTTATGCCTCTTATCCAGCTCTTCCTTTGGGAAACTCAGAATGACTTACATGGATTCTGCTGGCACAGTTCCACCCATGCATTAACCAAACTTCAGACCTACAGAGACTTAACAATGCTTCAGCATCCGGTAGACACAGACGGTCATAAATCAGACAGTGTTTTGTGACTGGCTGCATAGGATCCAGGGCTTCAGTAGCATTAAGGAGAATTGAGACTGATACAATAACACATTGCTCTGGCATCCATACCGCCTACAATTTGCATCTGTTTCACAGTTCTTGGTGAATTATCTAGCTAAAAGAACCAGCTAGATAAAAACCACTCTGCTTCTTTGACCGTTGCTGGATTTCAACTTTGACAGGTTGCAATCAGCTTCTGACAGAAAGGGTGTTGGCTTTTTTTTTTTTTTCCACATATAGGGTCATGAGATACTGCCATATTATTTGACCCTGGCAAAAGAGTGTTTGTCTTGCAAACACTAAAGAGTTAAAGAAGTCTCTGAGGATATTACTCTGCCAATCGTGTCCGACTATAGGGAGCGGTACGCAACCCCGTTCGTTGCAAGGCCATTGGGCCAGTACTGTCCAAAAACATTTCCGTGGTCATGACATCACGGAGTGCTGTTACCTTCCCACTGAAGTGGTATCTATTTATCTACTCTCATTTGCATGCTTTTGAACTGGTAGGTTGGCAGGAGCTGAGGTGAGGACAGGAGCTCATCCCATCCCGTGGTGCTTGGGTCTCAAACCTGGGCTGCTGGCTTTCCAGTTGACAAGCCCAGCATCTTTGCCACTGAGCCACTGCATTGCCCTGTCTTGCAAAGACTGGGAAGAATTAGCATCTCCTCTTCTCACAATTGTGTGCTTGTCCTCCTAGAACATGTTGCAGTCCAGTATGGATATTTTTTACTGTATTTCAGCCCTTAAGACAATGTCCCTATCTTAGTCTAGCAAAGGAAGGCCATGTCTATCTTTCTTGCTCCTGCAGGGATAAAGTGTGCCTTGTATACAAAAATCCAATATATCTGGTTATCAATCACATGTTTGATACCTTTTTAATTGAAAACATCACAGATGGAGGGTGGTTTTGGCTTTCTGTTTGATATTTAGTACTGATTGTTGAATGTTATAGTATTCTTGCTATTTGTATTCCAACCTTACAGTGCACTTACCTATGGGTGCAGGATACATAAATTTACTAATATTTAATATTATGGAGAACCACTAGTTACTCTGGTCTGGTGGTTAAGGCACCCAGGTATAAACCAGGGGATTGTGAGCTAATTGAGCAATTGTGTGAGGGCTTTCTTATGACTCTCCATTAATCTAATCATTAGCAGTTTTGTTTCTGCTTTCTTATTAGAGAAATATGAGTAGGTAAAGGAATTGCTTTATTCATTACTGATGGAAAGTTCAACATTCAACACAATAAAAGATAGAATTAGGTTTCTAAAAGACCTGGAAAATAACAAGATGAATGGAGAATACAAGAGAGAGAGAGAGGGAGAGAGAGAGAGAGAGGGAGAGAGGGAGGGAGGGGGAGAGAGGGAGGGAGAGAGAGAGAGAGAGAGAGAGAGAGAGAGAGAGAGGGAGGAGAGAGAGAGAGACAGAGAGACAGAAAGCCAGAGACAAAAGAGAAAGAGAGAGAGAGGGTAGACTATAGATAGAATAGATAGATAGATAGATAGATAGATAGATAGATAGATAGATAGATAGATAGATAGATAGATAGATAGATAGATAGATAGATAGATAGATAGATAGATAGAAGATAGATAGATAGATAGATAATGGAATGGACGGTATATAGATAAAACTATCATCATTGTTAAGGTGAGGTGCCTCTAGCTAATGAAAGATTCTCTGTGTTTTAATACATCATGAGTTGAATGTGAACAGCAGCACAAACAGCTCCTAACAAAAGAATTGCTATTTTAGCATGCACTAAGCATAGCGTAGTGATGAGACAACATTAACATTTGTACCATGCTGCTCTGTATTTGTCTGCACATATTTGATGCAAAGTGTTCAAGCACTGAGGAATGCATTTAAAACAGGACTTGAAAAATAGATTGTGTCATTAAGAAAGTAAGGAGGCTTGGAAACTAAGTCCTGGGCATGTTTAGTATGGAAATGAGAAAAGAGAGGAGACATTACTCAATATTCAAGGATGATCATGCACGTTGATAGTTACAGCAAGGCAGGACAGAATCAGCAGGCAGAAATTATTGAAAAGCAGATATTGTCTAAGAAATCTTTTGAATTCCTCACAGTAAATTCTATTGAGAGCAGGATACACTGTTTTGGGGAAAGTGTTTTGTTTTTTCTTTTCCTTAAATGGAAATATTTAATCAGTGTTGAAAAGCCAGTTTGGTCTAATGGTGAAGACTATAACAGGAGACAATGAGTTCTAGTCCTGCCTTAGACATGCAAGTTGACTGGGTGACTTTGGAACAATCAGCAGGAGACATCAGCAGTGAGTTCTAGTCCTGCCTAGGCATGAAAGCTGGCTGGGTGACTTTGGGCCAGTCATTCTCAGCCAGACTATCTCACAGGGTTGTTGCTGTTGTAGGAAAAAGAGGAGGGAGTATTAACTATGTTCACCCGCTTGAGTACTTATAAAATAACAAAGGCGAATTAAAAATTATATTTATTTATTTTTTAAAAAAGGGAAAGTATGAGCAAAGAAGATGGCCAAGGTAACAACTTTCCCTTGTTGCAGATCAGTTTCTTTTCAGGAATATTTCATATGCCTGTTTCCTCACCTTTACTCAGATATATGAACTGTTCTTCGGCAAAAGATCCGAGCAATTGCCTTGTCTTGCGGAAAAAGAGGGGGAAATGTCACACTGAAATTAACTTACAGGTGTCCTATTTCACCTGACTGTGGCTGCTGTTAACCCTCCTACAATGATGAAGGATGGGAAAGGACAGGAAATAGGACACACATACGTATACACACACACACACAGAGCTAATGAGGAAAGATCGTGCTATTTATTGCTATTACAGCTGCATTTTTCATGTTTAGTTTGTTGTAGGATCAGACCTTTTTTTTTTTTTTTTGATGGAATGGAGGCTTTATCTTACATCTGAGGAAGCTCCTCTGAAGCCTGGAATGGCTGAAGCATTCAGGAGAAGTGTAGGAAACCAATTATGTTATGAAAACTGGCTAAGATTGCCTTGAAACCAGGATTTCCCTATTACTGATGAGATGCTTCTGCTATATTTGACTTATGCCTCTGCTTTTATTCATCTCCAGAAAACATGGAACTTTCATTATATATATATATTATTGGGAAATCCCTTCTAGCTGCAGATAATTCATAATCCATGAATTATATGCATTCTCTAAACCTCTGCTCCTCATTCTGTTCAAAACCTTCTCAGTGAAATGGTAGATTGTACTTAAAAAACAACAAACAAACCTTTAATTAGTGACTTAAGGTTCTGCATCTACTTGGACAAACACACTGATAACCACCAACCACACACACACACAGAGTATTTTTTTCCAGGCTGTGTTAGTAAACTCATGTTGCCATTTCCACCACCTGTTGAAGGATATTATGTAATCCGATATGCTTCCAAACAGAAGCAAAACATGGCCATCTCAATTAGTATTTGGTGAAATGGAGGCTCTATTGCAGGGTCTTCAAACTCGGCCCTTTTATGACTTGTGGACTTCAACTCCCAGAATTCCTCAGCCAGACACGCTGGCTGAGGAATTCTGGGAGTTGAAGTCCACAAGTCATAAAAGGGCCAAGTTTGAAGACCCCTGTCTTAAATCTAACAAACAAAATGGAGGCTGGCTGAGGAATTCTGGGAGTTGAAGTCCACAAGTCATAAAAGGGCCAAGTTTGAAGACTCCTGTCTGTCTTAAATCTAACAAACAAAATGGAGGCTGGCTGAGGAATTCTGGGAGTTGAAGTCCACAAGTCATAAAAGGGCCAAGTTTGAAGACCCCTGCTCTATTGCATTACTAGAATAGGGTCTGTTAGAAATTGTCTCAAAGTTTTCTGGAATGGGTTGTTTTTTGGGGATGGGGGCAACTTGGGTAAAGATTTTAGGAAGGCAGATGGATGGGAAACTGCAATAGACATGAAAGAAAGAAGTAACTTTTTTGGATCATACGACTGGGCTTCTTGACAGCACTCAATGGCTCAAAAATCATAACTTATTTGCAGGTGTACAATATCGTTTAGTCCATATTTAGCACTTGATGGACCTTCCAGTCAATCAGTGTTGCATGACTCCATCTTTTTCCTGCTTTTTTCAAAGAAAGCTTTCCCCCTGATGGACCCAATTATGCTTTTTAGGGAGTTGAATAAGGCCATGCATTGCCATGTTGAAACTTCAAGGGCACCAAGGTCAACTCAACATTGCAAGGCTGATGTTAAATCCATAATGTCACCCTATCAAGAATATTCATCCGATGAAAAGAAACCCAATCATGGCCAAAGTGTTTAATTCTGGTTTATTATTATTTTTTTCTCTCTTCATTCCTCTGAAGCTCTCTCCTTTGCTTCACAGGGAAAGAAATAAATTACCATACAGATAAAAATGTAGATCTGCTTTTGTCTCATCTCATTCCCCCAAGCCACCAGACCTTCACACAAATCCTCCATGCACGAAAAGGTCCTGCAGAACTCAATAGGCTTTGAGTAATCCTCATAAGGTTCTTCTGTAATTCTACTATTCAGAAGGTTACTTGACATACCACTGTGGTGAATCCTTCTGAACAATGAAACACCACAGTGTATAAACCACATATTACATTTTCCAGGCTAGCTTTTGTCAAAAGAAATTTCATTTCCTAGTGAATCTTTGCTCAAAGGTATAAGCATTCACTTCGACTTAAATTCATAACCATGCCTTAATTGTGACTCCATTGATTTTCATTCTCCCTCTCTCCCTCTCTGTGTATGTCTCCGTGTGCTTGTGTATCTGTGTTCTGTGTGTTTATACATGTTTGTGTGTTGACAAAGCTCTTGTGAAAATGTTATTTGCAAAATCATCTTTCCAGGCTACAGCAAATGTTTCAGAATATATCTTGCTATAGTTGATCATCAATATGCACCAGCAGACACTGGTTAGTAAATATTTCTTTCAAAGTTTCTTTTTTTTAAAAAAATATTAAAACAAATTAACCACTGGAGGTGTTTTTCTGCAATACGAGCGGGGAAAGGAAGAAAGTAGGGAGATGAAACAATATTTTATATCTAATTACTTCATTGATTCTAATATGTATGGGTAAATATTGTATCTACAGATAATTTTTTTTCTTTCTTCTTTAGGCAGCTTAATCCCAAAATAAATCTTACAAAAGGCCTTTTAAGAAATTTGATAATTTAATAAACCCAGTCACATAACATGATTTCACAATATGCATAAACATAGAACATAAAATAATAGAGTTGGAAGGACCTTGGAGTCTTCTAGCCCA
Source organism: Azemiops feae (assembly GCA_023970755.1). Lineage (NCBI taxonomy): Eukaryota > Metazoa > Chordata > Lepidosauria > Squamata > Viperidae > Azemiops > Azemiops feae. The sequence continues at coordinate 2,410,116 of JALGBA010001203.1, forward strand.
ACTCTCTGCTTAAGCAGGAGACCCTATATCATTTCAAACAAATGATTGTCCGGTCTCTTCTTGAAAGCCTCCAGTAACTTCTCAGAACATACAGTAAAATCTCACTTATTATCATCGATATTGCTCATCCATACCTCTCACTATCAATTCTAAACTTTTTATAGGTAACACATATCACTTTATAGCTGAGTATAGCAGCCCAGATGATTCTTTACCAGAGTATCTTGGATTAATCACACACAGTAAATCTTGCAATATCTCAAGGAATTTGGTTTAGAAGACGTAATAAAAGAGGTATAATTTTCTCCACAGCCTTTATATACCAAAGCTGCTTAACTAAGGATAAAATTTAATGGTTTCAAAGTCATTTAGTTTAGTTAATCTAATATTGCTACTATCAACAAGTAGATCACATAATAACATATTTTATTTTCTTACCATCCTCAATAAATATTGAAAACTATGCTCCACTCTCCATTCATGTAGATTCTAGATTGTTTTCCCGAATTGTTATAAGTAGTACTCTGTTGTTCAAAGTACCACATCTTCATTATTTGTCATTCTCCAAAGTTAACCAAAACTCTGCTTCCAAATCCTCAGATAATTCTGTGAAGACAAATAATTTCCACTCTCTACAATTAATGGTTGAAAAAGAAATGATCAACATTTTAATCCCAGTAATAGTTATAAATACCTTCTCTCTTTTCTTTCTCATTTATTTTGATAATGTAAAGAGCACAGAATTGGGGAGAGAAAGATATACTGTACAATACTGATTTTATTTGCCACAGTTCCTGTGAAAGTGCATCTTGTTTCTTGTCATAGACCAGGGGTCTTCAAACTTGGCCCTTTTATGACTTGTGGACTTCAACTCCCAGAATTCCTCAGCCAGTATGCCTGGCTGAGGAATTCTGGGAGTTGAAGTCCACAAGTCATAAAAGGGCCAAGTTTGAAGACCCCTGTCATAGACCCTGAGTTTTAAAAGCAGCTTTTTTCTACATCAAAGAAAACACCTTGTCTGTGTCAATAATTCTGGACCTTTCTCTGTGTAAAGTTATTCAATACTTTGTCCATTCTGAGTGTTTATTAAATGTCACATCTTCAAAATGATGACACGTGGCTACTTCTGCTTACATGTAGCAAACTCAACGTCTTCACCCAGAAGTCCCTCATTTGCCGCTTGTAACTCCACATTTTAGTTTTTCTTTTTTTAAAAAAAATACATTTTACCCGCCTTAAAAAAAAGCTTACATTTTCAGACCAAAAGAAGATGGTGTGAATATTTTTACCTGTAACATAAAAATAAAGGCACCAAATGTTATGCAAGATAGAGGACTTTTTTCTCCATTGGCACAGAATTTATTCAAGAGAAAAAAATAGACAAATTAAAACAGGACAGGTAAGAAGTGGCTTGCATATCTCTAATGAGTAGTTACATCTACCTGAACTGGAATCTCGATCTATTTGCCTAGATCTGAATTAAACTAGCTTCTTTTTATGGGGATAAACAATAGTTTGAGATTGTGAAATCTGGAAATGTCTTTGAACTATGTCTTTCGAAGCATCTCTCCTCATTTTGGCCAATTAGAACTAAATCCACTCCCAGCATAAACTTTATAGGGAAAGGGAAAATATGGGGGGGGGGGGTCCTTGGTGCTCTGAGCTTGCAGATGTTTCATTAGCCAAACTAGGTAACATCATCAGTACTAGTAGAGAGGGATTTGTTCTCAATTTATATTCTAATGGCTTCGCCTGTCAGTGTTGGGGGATGGTCGTCTTGCTGGAATTTTTTTGGTTGGGCTGTTTACTGTTGACTTGCTTGGCAGTTCTTTGATGAGGGTATTACTCACTTCTTGGCTGTTGATCTCAACAATCAAGAAGTAAAGAATTCCCCAGTGAAGGAACTACCCCAAAAAAAAAACCCCAACAGTAAACAAAGTACATCCAAGATCATGAACACTGACAGGGCAAGCCACTAGAATATAAATTGAGAACAAATCTTTTTCTCTACTAGTACTGATGATGTTACCTAGTTTGGGTAATAAAACATCTACAACAAAACCACCAAGCTCAGAGAGCACCCAGTATCCCCCATTTCAATCCTAAGCTACAAACATATTCCTTTAGTGAGAAAATATGGCTCTGATTTATTTTCTTCCAAACCTCCCAGATCTAATTGTAATTAAATCACAAGAACATCCAAAATTTCACAAGTAATTCACGGATTACGCAGATGTTCTCTCCTAATTATAAAATCATCAAAGTCTTTTCCTGAATTTCAAAATAGACAGGTTATTCTATTAGGGAGAAACATTCAATCAATGTGATTGACATGTCCATGAATTAGACAGAAGCACTGCAAGTTGGAATGGATTCTGGATTTTGCATCCAAAAAACTCTGCCATATTTGCCCAAAAGATGACAGCCCCCTTAAGAAAGGAAGATTAATGAGAAGAATTATAATTCCTTACCTCCTCATCTGGAATGTATGACTCCCACTCAAATCCTCCCAAAATGTGCATGTGATAAATATATATGGACATATGTGTTCATAGTTACTATATGATACAAGTATATATACAAATTCTATCAAGTGAGTGTCCTGATTTTCTGATGTTCTCATTCATGTGGAAAACTTCTACATACAAAGAAAGCAATCATCGCTAAAGGAAATATTTCATTCTATGTTTCCTCCTCTAGGCACTACATAAAAATATATATTCTTGTAATATATTCATTATCATTCCTCTTTGTATAGTAACTGATGAAGAAAGTTGATTCAAAATATGTACAAATAAATATATAGATCTCATAAATTTGTTGGAACAACTGGGACTTGCTCACGCAGAGATTCTGAAATAAACATTTTTTTTTCCTGGATAGTTATGATTCATTTCCCTGTTTTTAAGTATACCATATCAGAAATCTATTTCATGGAAACATTTCCATATCAATAGATTTATGGGCTGGATTCCAAGACCCATTTCTTACTTAAGGAATCGATTCCAAGAATTGCCATTCAATGTTGCCTCCCCAAAATGACTGTTGGGAAAACACTCTGAAGGGTTACATGACAAGCTATGAAAGGAAGAGAAATATCTAGCGATGTTCATTAGGAAGTGACTGCATATATGCCAATAATCTTGCTGGCAATGGTAAAGCTTCTGATTGTTGCTTGGGAAGGGGAAATTTCAGTTTTCATATGCCACTTGGAGAGATGAGACAAAACTTGCCAGTAAAGTAAAAGAATTAGGACCCTTTTTTTTGAAAAGCGTTGGGTTCAAATACTTTCAGCTGGTCTTCTTTTGACCAATATTATCCTAGGGTAAAATAGGATGTTAATCCTAGAGAGGCAGTTGATTGCTGTGATTACGGAGGTGCTATGATCACTTGCCCATTAGATTACTTCAGTGCCCTCTTTGTGGAACTGTCCACGGACAGGATTTCAGTGCCCTCTTTGTGGAACTGTCCACAGTTGTCGATTAATGTTTCCTTTTCAATCTGCATGTCTCTAGAATTCCCAAGAAGTTTTATTTCTTTTCTTTTTTAGAAATGGAGAGTTGTTTTTTTTTGTAAAAGAACTAATCGATCGATTCATTGCATGCATGTAGCATTCTTGTTGTTGTTAGTTGCGAAGTCGTGTCCGACCCATCGCGACCCCATGGACAACGTTCCTCCAGGCCTTCCTGTCCTCTACCATCTTCTGGAGTCCATTTAAGTGTAGCATTCTACTGATACACTAAAGTCAATGCTCCAATTTGATACGGAGAACGCAAAGCATTTTCAGGATCTGAACTTAATTTTAGGCCAACAATATGCTGTAAAAAGTAATTTTGATCCCTTGACTAAGTCTCTCCCCCCCCCCCCCCAGTCCTCTGTCCTCAGCAGCATCTCTTTAAATTGGAACATTTTCATGTTAGTCAGGGATACAAACCCTCAGCCACTCGAGAGCTTATCTGGCACGGGCTGGCTTGAATGAAACTATTGCTGATTTTCTTTTCAGGTTGTTATTGCCATCCTCCTAAGCTGTCACTGAACGGTCACATTTTTTCCTACCCTGTGGCCACATTTATCTTGCCAGTGTCCCTGGGTCAAGAGCAAAATGAAATTGTGGCTTTCTCAAAGCAGCGTCTTTGATCCTGCCAGCCGTTGTGCATTCCCTTCATTCTATCCATGCACAGACACTGGGGGCTCTTTCCCTTGCTTTCACCAGAGATCACTTGAGGGGACACGAGGGGGAGGTTGACAGGTGGAGAGATGTACTTTTTCAACACCTCCAAATAAGAGAAGGACACCAGAGCCTTTTCATCGGGAATGGCTCAGTGGCCTCCTTTCATCGCTGCTGGCTTTCTCATTCTGAAATTTTTTTTCCAACCTCCCTCTCTCCGTTGCTGTCAAACCCTCAATGATATTTAATTGCGAACTCACTTTGCATCTGCTCTAGCAATGATGCCTCTCGACATGTACATTCCGGTCATGTTCATGGGAACTCATTCTGAGGACATCATTCAAAAGAAGCTAGAAGCAAAATTCAGGCACAGCTCCAACAGGATGACCCCCCCCCAGATACTATCCCATGATTCTATGCTTATCAGCATGAAAAGAAATATGCTTAGCTATGGAAGTAAGAACAAAAATAACAGAATAACAGAGTTGGGAGGGACCTCGGAGGTTTTTCAGTCTCTGCTCAAACAGGAGATCCTATATCATTTCAGACAAATGGTCATCCAATTTCTTCTTTAAAACCTCCAGCGTTGGAGCACCCACAACTTCTGGAGGCAAGTTCCACTGATTGATTGTTCTAACTGTCAGGAAATTTCTACTTAGTTCTAGATTGGTTCTCTCCTTGATTAGTTTCCATCCATTGTTTCTTGTCCTGCCTTCAAGTGCTTTGGAGAATAGGTTGACCCTATGTCGTAGTATGTCATATCTCATGAGCGAAACCTGGACCTGTTTGAGACCGAGGGTGATGAAACCGGTAGTGATGGAGGAATTCCTGCACCAATCTCAGTTTTGTGATGCTGTTGTGTAGTGGAAACAGGGAGCGGAGAGTGTTGGGAAGAATAATGATGCTCCTTACTGAATTCAGTAGCGCTGATGGATGTGGAGCACTGCTCATAAAAACCATATGCACAGAAGTTTCAGGGCATTCAAATAATTTATTTGGAGGGAATTCGGCTGCTGTGCAAAAGGCAGCTGGTGAGCTACAAGAAAGCAGCATAAATCACCCTCCAAGTGTGGAGGGCCAAAAGTATTACATAGTATTAAGGGAATAAGGAAAAGTTACTCAGCAATGCAGGGCCCGTTGGTGGCACCAGCACTGAACTAAGCAGAGAGCTCTGGAGAGAAGGACTTGCCCAAGGAACAGAATCCATTGCTTGAGGATAACAAAAAAGGACATAATAATAATTTTTTTTTAAAGTACATCCTGGTCAGTGGGGGCCTTCTCTAATGAAAAGCTACCTGTTAGTCATTGGAACAGAGTGTGCTGTGTACTGATCTTTTCTAAGTAGAGAGAAAATAGCTTGTCTATGAAAGCTGGCACATTGCCAGACAGTTCTGGAGTTTGTGGATGTCCAGATCTGGATCAAAGCTAAATTGCTCCCAATTTCCCCAGTTCTATGGTCCTCTCTGCATTGCTCCATTTTGGGCTGCATTGTGGTTCATAGGAATGGACATAATTTAAGGGCCAGTCATTATTAGCAATGATTGCGCAACGGCTTCTTTTAGTTAGATGGGCACAGCAGTTTTACTTTAGAAAGTCAAAGATGACGGCTTCAGGGAAGTGTCTTTGTTTGGATTTTGGGACTTCAGATAGAAGCACCTGCAATGGTTGCTGTTTTTTTTTCCCAGAAAAAAAGCTTGTTGGCAGAGACTCTTTTAAGCCTTTTCCTTCTGGCAATTCTCCCCCTCGAGCAGTTTTTTGTTCTTTAAAAGTCTGTAGCTCTGTCATTTTTTTCCCCCTTTCTTTCTTTTTTTGAGCTGAAACACAACCAACTGGGAAAAGTTAAGCAATTCCTTTCAGCCTTCCATTCTTTTGCTCCGAGGTGCTAAACCTGCTCTTCGTTTGCTTCAACAGCGAGCCTCTAGGGAAATAATCACACAGTCGTTTGGTCCCCAGACTGAAGCTGGCCTTCATTCAATCCTTGTTGTCGTTTTTTTTTAAAATGCGGCAAAGAGACGCAGATCATCACTGCCAATTGCACAGCCTCTAGGGATTGCCATTTCCAAATTTGCTTATTCATATATAATGTGGTGGCGGTGATTGAAAGACTGCTTTGTCTGCTACATATTTTAAAAAAAATATATGCCAGAATTGTCTTGCTGGATGAGTTCAGCTAGCCAGATGGCCTGATGCTTTCACGGGCAGGTTGCAAAAGTGAAAGTCTCTCTCAAGTTTGCAACCTTTGAAGTCGGTATCTCCCATACTGAATCCTGGAATCTATTATTATCAACAGACACATTGATCTACAACCAGCCTACTAACCCTTCAGAATCCAAATCAATCACACAGCCAACCAGAGATGGGCACCAACCCTCAACCAATCAACGCAAGCCCCTCTCCCCACCACAGCAGTTCATCTTCCTTTCCCCCCCCCAATATTTTATTATTTTTTTATAATCACAAATCCTTAATATTTTATCAGCAACATATTGTCTGGGTTTTAATATTTAGCTTACTAATACATGTTAAACTCCTTTCTCTCTACCTCAATTTTCTAGCCATTGATAAAATTTATCCCATGTCCTAAAGCAAGGGTGTCAAACTCGCAACGTCACGTGACATGTCGCGATGTGTCGCAACTTTTTTCCATTACCGGCAATGAGGTGGGTGCGGTTTCACCATGACGCATCCGGTCCGCGGGCCGGCAGTTTGACACCCCTGTTCTAAAGTATTCTGATTCTTCTTTCTCTTTCATTTTCAGTGTCAATCTGTCCATTTCTGCACAGTCTAAAAAATTTTTCTTAATTATCTCTTCCTCCACTGGTAGTTCTTCATCTTTCCAATGTTGAGCGAGTACAATTCTTGTTGCAGCTAACACATGTAACATTAAATATACACATTCCTTCTCATAATTTCCTACTATTATACCTAACAAAAATAATTCTGGCTTGAAATCGGTGTGTTTTTTAGTCATTTTCTCTAACCATATATGTATTGTTGACCAAAATCTTTTGGCTTTAGGGCAGGGGTAGGCAACTTTGGCTCTTTTATGACTCATGGACTTGAACTCCCAGAATTCCTGAGCCAGCCATGCTGAGGGGAAAGGGAGAGGTTTCCAAGCTGAGCCATGCTGGCTCAGAAATTCTGGGAGTTGAAGTCCAAGAGTCATAAAAGAGCAGAGGTTGCCTACCCCTGCTTTAGGGCATGTCCTACAAAGATGATAGTATGTGCCTGGTTCAGCAGTTCATCTTCCAATGAACCTGACCTGGTATAATATATCCATCACAAGACCCATCACAAGCTTCTCACTGATGGCTCACACCTGGCCCATCACAAGACCCTCACTTGACACACCCACACCTGAAGCCCTTATAAACAGAAGAACACTGACATCCCCTAATCTCTACTGAAGATGTTACCTAGCCTGGTAATGAAACATTTGGAAACCAATCCTCAAGCTCAGAGAATAAACCTTCAATTATCTTTGCTGCCTTCAGTACAGGTAGTCCTTGACTAATGACCACAATTTAGCCCAAAATGTCTGTTGGTAAGTGAGACAGTTAAGTGAGTTTTGCCCCATTTTTATGTTAGTAACAAGGTTGTTAAGTGAATCCGGCTTCCCCATTGACGTTGCTGGTCAGAAAGTCACAAAAGGGTATCACATGACCTTGGGCTACTGCAACTGTCATATATATGAACCAGGTGAATTTTGATCATGTGACCCTGGGGATACTATAACGGTCATCAGTGCAAAAAACAGTCGTCAGTCACTTTTTTCAGTGCCCTTGTAACTTCAAATGGTCACTAAATGAAGGGCGCTTGTAAGTCAAGGACCCTCAACACAAAGCAAATAGATAACTTAGTGATTTTCCTGTGCTTCTGTGTGGACATAAAAGTTTTTTTTTTTAATTGACTTCAGTGTTTGCTCGCAAATTCAGTTTTGTTGTTCTCTTTGACAGGAGCACGAGAAGGACTTTGTGCAATTGAGTCATCATAGATTAAGTGCCAGAGATGAAAAATATGGGTTGCTTTTTTTCCCCTGTCATACAGAACCATCCTGTCTCTACGAACTCTGGTCTGAGTTGATCATATAGATCAGAACAATGCGTAGGTTGATAACTTCATTGCCGTCAAACTTTGTTCTTAACCCCTCTGCTTACGTAGTTGCCGGCTAAACAAATAATGGAGTCAGTTTTGAAAGAAAATACATTACGAATGCCTGTATTTAAAGAGACTAAAAATATTTTTTTAAAAAAAAGAAAAATGTTCTATTAGCTCCATTTTTAACGTGGAGTTAACAAGAGGCAACTTCTAGGCTTGGAAGCTACATATGTAGGAACAGGAACTAGTTGCAATTGCATAGATCTTTGGAAAATGTCAGAGTTGTTTGGCATGAAACAGGTGGCAAATACATTTCAAAGTAAGTAAGTACATAAATTAGGTAGGTAGGTAGACAGACAGACAGACAGACAGACAGACAGATGATAGAATACATTGATGATAGATAGATAGATAGATAGATAGATAGATAGATAGATAGATAGATAGATAGATAGATAATAGAAGATAGACAGACAGACAGACAGACAGACAGACAGATGATAGAATACATAGATGATAGATAGATAGGTAGATAGATAGATAGACAGACAGACAGACAGACAGACAGACAGACAGACAGACAGACAGACAGACAGACAGACAGACAGACAGACAGACAGACAGAGACAGATAGATAGATAGATAGATAGATAGATAGATAGATAGATAGATAGATAGATAGATAGATAGATAGATAGATAGATAGATAGATAGATAGATAGATAGATAGATAGATAATAGACAGACAGACAGACAGACAGACAGACAGATAGATCTGGCTTTTCAAGGTGAACCTGGAAATTTGAATGCAACATCTTAGAAGAAGATTGTGTGTGTGTGTGTGTGTGTGTACATGTTGTTACCAAAAACCTATAGAAATGTATCTGTGAAGGCACCTGCAGTTGAAAAGAATTTATCTTTCATGTCATGCCCGCATAAAATAAACTTACAATTGATACCAAAATGGCAAAAGAGATCAAGGCAACATAAAAAGTGGCAAGGATTAAAACATTTATTCCTCCTTAATGCATTAAAATAACCACCTGTAAACAGCCTTTATTCTGAGCTATATAATAGTCATACAGGCGCATATTTATAACAAAGTAAAAAAAAAAAAATAGTAAGTATGCAAGAAAGAGAAAAAATGACTTTACTGAACTTTTTTGAATGAATTTATCAAGTTTATCCTTGACAGATCAACTTATATTTGTGGGCCCAAGTGTTTGCTTTTCAGAACGTTATAACATGGTTTTCAACACTGCATATCATGTGCATATATTCTGAAAAAATGAATGACCAATTGTCTAGTTCTAGTGAGCATAGAGGTAAAAATGGATGGTACTTTGATATGGCTTTTCCTTCTGAATCTGCAATATGACAGAGAAACAGGCAACTAATCTACAGCTATAAAATGAGAACTTGGGAAAACTTAAGATGAGTAGTTTTTCTTTCTCCCAGGACTAGCATAATTCATTTACAGAGCTTCGGATGTTTACTAGATGGTACAAGAAAAGTATTAGGCATTTCTTTATCACTCTCTGGATTTTGGCCAGCCAGAATGCCCTTTATTAAATGCCTTGAAAGAATCTTAATATTTGCTTGCTTTTGCTATTATTGTTTCAGAAAACCATAAGCCAGAGGTTTCCTCTTCTTTATTGTCCTGTCATCAATATTTTTCCCATTTAGACTGACCCTAAAAAGAGGAACACTGATACTTTATCAAATGAGCACAAGATGTTTTTGAAATGCTTTTAGACTGTGTCTAGTACGGTTGGAACAATTTGTCATTCCATTCAACTAATTCCCAGGGAGTTTTACAGAAGACCGGAGAGGTCTAAATAGACACAAGAGAATAGCCACAACTAGCTTTTCCATTCTCTAGTAACCATTAGGCATGCTAGCAACAAGAAAAGTAAATAAATACAAAGAAAAAAAAAGCCATTCTTACAGATAGATATAGAGTTGAATACCTTATTTTATTTTCCTATGATCAAAAGAAAGAATGACACGGCTTTATTATTTATTGTAGAGTGTTCTGAAAGAATTGCTCCATAAAGCACCCATATAAGCAATTTAATAAAAGCAAACAAAAAAAATGGAATTGTAAAATAGCAATAGCAATAGCACTTAGACTTATACACAGCTTCATATTGCTTTGCAGCCCTCTCTAAGCAGTTTACAGAGTCAGCATTATGCCCCCAACAATCTCGCTCCTCATTTTACTGACTTTGGAAGGACGAAAAGCTGAGTCAACCTTGAGTCGGTGAGGATCGAACTTCTGGCTATGGGCAGAGTTAGCCTGCAATACTGCATTCTAACCACTGTGCCATCATGACTCCTATGTAATTTAACATAGCATTTGTAATTTTTTTTTTCATAAGTCAAAAGTAGGGTGATTTTTGGTTTGAAGGAAGAAAGACCTGAAGCATTTTTGGGTATCTGCAGCATGTTCCATCCACTTTTTGAGATATAGAGGTATGGGAGGTTAGAAGGTCTTCAAGGTTTTGCAAGAGTATATATTTTTATTTTAGGTTTCTGAGTGGTATTTGGAGAAAAGAAAAGAAGGGCCAAAGCTGATGTCCCATCCTGGATATGATTGTGATGCCATGAAATGGAAGGTCCTCCTGTGGATTGAATGTCAATGTGATCATGCAACATAAATCTCCTATATGGAGCATCTATACCACATTATGCATCTAAACATATGAAGAATGATTAAAGGAATTGGGTATGTCAGGTTTAATGAAAAGAAGGACTAGAGGAGACATGATAGCAGTGTTCCAATATTTGAGGGGCTCCTACAAAGACTAGAGGGTTGAATTATTTTCCAAAGCACCAAAAGGCAAGACAAATAACAATGGAGGGAAACCAACCAAGGAGAAAAGCAACCTAGAACTAAGGAGAAGTTTCCTAATGGCAAGAGCAATCAACCAATGGAATAGCTTGCCTTCAGAAGTTGTGGGTGCTCCACCACTGGAGGCTTTTAAGAAGAGACTGGACAACTATTTGTCTGAAATGGTATAGGACAGGGGTAGGCAACCTCGGCTCTTTTATGAGTTGTGGACTTCAATACCCAGAATTCCTGAACCAGCCATGCTGACTCAGGAATTCTGGGAGTTGAAATCCACAAGTCATAAAAGAGCCAAGGTTGCCTACTCCTGGTATAGGGTCTCCTGCTTGAGCAGGGGGTTGGACTAGAACAGGGCTCTTCAAACTTGGCCCTTTTATGACTTTTGGACTTCAACTCCCAGAATTCCTCAGCCAGCATGCCTGGCTGAGGAATTCTGGGAGTTGAAGTCCACAAGTCATAAAAGAGCCAAGGTTGCCTACCCCTGGTATAGGATCTCCTGCTTGGGCAGGGGGTTGGACTAGAACAAGGATCTTCAAACATGGCCCTTTTATGACTCAGCCAGCATGCCTGGCTGAGGAATTCTGGGAGTTGAAGTCCACAAGTCATAAAAGGGCCAAGTCTGAAGACCCCTGGACTAGAAGATCCCCAAGGTCCCTTCCAACTCTTTTATTCCGTGTTCTATTCTATTTCTGTACATATGTAGGGTCCTCCTGATAGACAAAATTGGTAGGGAACAAATTCTTTCAAAGAACTTGAAAATCAACTGCCGTTTTCTCTGAAGCCTTTGTCAGGATCACAGGGAAGTGCACAATTAAGCTGCAGGGAACTTTTAAGTGTCTAAATACAGTACGCAAAGTTGTTTAGCAATGATGTGAGAGTCATTTATTTGCCAATGACTTCACAATGAAGTTAATAGTTCCTAAACGTGCACATGGACCTGAATGTTAATATTTCCAAGATGCGTCTGTGAATTGGAATGGCGGTGGATAATGATATCAATGTTGTTGTTGTTTTTCTAATTTGAATGATTGAATTCACAAATAAAACTGCTATGAGATAGAATATAAGAAGCACACCTAGACTTATGCATATTAAGGAGAAAGTATGCACAGAAGCAATTTCCAATGGGGCCACCAGAATGTCTGCATAAATATATTCAATTTTAAAAGGATGTGTATCTTAAGCTTGTTTGGGGGGGGGATTTAGCTCCAAATAACCATATCAAGGGGTGGGGAACAGATATGAGAAAGAGACAGAGAGGGAGAGATGAAACCAAGCTATTTATATTTTACAGTTCTCTAGTTTCTGGTGATTTGCTTGCTGTATTCCTCCACACAAGGAATAACTTGGCCAAAAAAAAGAGCTGAAGATTTTTTTTTGCTTGAATGATTGTGGTATTTTAATTTAATATTGGAGCTCAGCAGATGAAACAGACTTTGAGTTCAGAAGCTATTTCCCACCTTTTTAGTGTGATTACCAACTAGGGGCAAAGAAAGACCCAAAGTAGATATTAACCAGAGTTATTTGTGCTCAGCTTTGGTTTGACTGCGCCCAATTATTTGGGAACAAAAAGAAAAAGTTTTTTTTTAAAAAAAAGAAAAATTGGAAGAAAGTTAAAGAGAGAGAGAGAGAGAGAGATTAAACACACACAAACAAACAAAAAACATTTTTCCCACCTGAAAATATCAAAAGGGAACATTTTGTGTCTCTCTGTTACGGACATTTCTTTATTCTTCATGTAATTTGTACATCAAACCTTGCGGTGTTTCCAGCAACTTGTTGAAATGACACACTTCAGAAGTTGCCACCTTTTTCATTTCAATAAGCATTTGTCTCACTTAATTATGACCAAACTGCAAAATTTCCCAAGCGCTAAATTGTTTTCTGCAGTAACATCCAGCTCTTCAGAGGCTTCTGTGAAAATATTGGGCTCAGCTCAGGCCATAGCATGTCTTTGGGCTTAATGCTCAGGAGCTTAAGCCATCGACAACTTACTGGTAAGCTACTCATACAGAGTTAAATCTGGTTTTTTTTTTTCAAAGCAAATTTACACTTGAACTACAAAATGCTTCTCATGGAACCAATCCAGCTCTCTTTAGGCAAAGGAACGGTTTGAATGTTCTGATGGTGATGGAGCTAAATTATTTAGCTTGTATTGCTACACATTTCAGGAAAAAAAGTAGTCACATAAGCTGTTCAAAGCTGTTGTTCCCTTTCAGGGCAACGGGAGAAAGAAAGCGACCCTGTCAATCACGTTAATTGATTATTATCATTATTAAAGCTTTAAAATGAAGATGACACATAGCTGGGAGATTCACAAGTATCTTGGTATATATATAAAGTCAGTAAAATGAAATGATGAGCTCCGGGATATAAGAAAAAAGGCTTCTTTATTGCTAAGCTTTCATCAACAAGCTGTTGACATCATCAGAGCAAAGGGCTAAATGACAAGGGAGCATGTGCATACACTTACATAACAATTAAAACGGTTACAGTATGGCATGTGCATATAGCGTGCTCATAAAAAGATCGCTCGCAAAAAAGTCAAACCGGTATCAGCATATATGCAGACGTCAGTCTCAAGACGAAATTCAAAAGTCTATCTATCTATCTATCTATCTATCTATCTATCTATCTATCTATCTATCTATCTATCTATCTATCTATCTGAGAAAGATAGATAGACAGACAGACAGACAGACAGACAGACAGACAGACAGAAAAAGTGGATTTGTTAATTGCCTGTCTGAAAGAGACCTAGGTAGAAAGGTTTGTAAGAACGCAGAGGAAGTAATGGGAGGTATGCTAGACAACCAAGAGAAAGGAGAGGGACTTGTTAGTAGCTTATTTCAGACACGGTGGGTCACTCTAGTTGTCAAACAAAAACAGGAAGGTGAGATTCCAGTTGCTTAAAGAGATTCTGCCTTGTTAAATTCACTAATCGCTTTATGTGAGTTGGGCAGCTCTAATTATTTATTTGACAAATACATAAACATTTTTAAAAAGGTGGGCTAGAGTTTTCTATCACGATTTCCAGGATTTGGAAGCTTACTCCTCCTCTTCTTCTGTTAAAACTCCTTGTTAAAGTTGACGTGAGTCTTGCCTCCTTGACTCCATCCTACAAAACCCTTGACATTGGGTTTATATTGATGACCACACGCTAAACATGGTTAAAGTAAGTTTGTACCACAGTAGAAAGCTATGAATCAATAGAGAAAAAACCCAATAATTTAATTAAAATATTAAAAAATAGTGTTGTTCCCTCTTTGTATATATATAATGATGTATAATAGTAGCAGTAAGTTTATACATTAACTGACCCCCACTAATATTTTTTGAGCCATCCTCAGAGCTCATAAGACAGAGTTCTCTTACTACCCTATTACCCAAAACACGTGTTGCTAAAACTAAAACTAACTTTTCCCTAATCTATTATACATGCACATATGGCATATGTATGCATGGACTAGCAATATACATTTACATCTCATCTAGATTAGTAGAAGCCAACCAAATATAAATGTTAAAAAGATCTGTGTTCAAATACAATGTCTAGACCATCTAACCATTGAAGCGCAGCATCATTTATATTAAAAAAAAATCAGATATTCAGAGATAAAAGTTGTTTAGTGATCAAGGAGCTGTTTCCATTCAGTATTTAACTGCTGATTTGTAAAAATTTGTAAAGTTTTATTAAAAATAAATCTTTACAATAAATCCTTACATTTTTTTTTTTACAAATCAGCAGTTAAATGCTGAATGGAAACCGCTCCTGGATCACTAAATAACTTTTATCTCTGAATATTTATGTATTTATTCATTTATTTATTAAAAAAATAAATCTGTATTTATTCTTCATAACCCAAATTGCTATTAAAACTTCATTTCTATTATGCAGTTAAAAGAATACAAAGTTGATTAAAAATATTTACACTTTATTCTAAAGGAGCTTGTGGCTATACAGATAAAATTTAGAAGTTAGTTTTAACAAAAGCAAATAATTGGAAGAAAAATAATGGGAATATTGAAATTATGGATATTCTTCCTTACTGTATAATGTGATAGTTTCTTAACAAGCACTTTTAGTTCTTTGATTGTTTTGATCAAAAGGTAGATTATGTGTTGGAAGATAAGAGGTATGTCATATTCCTTTTATATTGTGGTGTTTAATGTGTAATACCTGTGCGAACAGAGCAACAGCTGGTACCACATTTAAATAGTTTGTAGGACAGTAAATAGTTGTTCACAGTAGCCACACACAACTGATCTATATAATTATCACCTTAAGGATGAACTAAATGAAATTTATAGTACTAGTCCCAGCAAGAGAAGAACAGTTAAACAGGAATTAGCAACTTTATATAAACAATCAAGTTGGTATCCAAGGAACAGTTGTGAAGTTATATGCCTCTCTGTCTTGATTTTCCTGTGGGGGAGTTGTTCTTATTTAATTGGAAGACATGTTTGCTTCCTTTATTTCAGTAGGTCTATGGAGATTCTCAGTCAGCTTCTTGGATGAGGAATGAAACGTCTTCAAGAAAAACAAGGTCCAGTTGCCTCTTGAAAAAAATACCTTTGGGATGGCACCTTTAGGACTTTATTTCAATAGTTCAAAAAAGTTTTTATAGCACTCCAGTGTCTATGGAGATTCTTAATCATCCAGGTCATGGTTGTCCCAAAGGTGCTTTTTTCCCAAAAGGCAACTGGATTTCCTTGGTTTTTGCTTCTCGTCCAAGAAGCTTCTTCAGTTCTCTTCAGTTCTTTTCTTCTTCTCTGAAGAACTGAAGAAGCTTCTTGGATCAGGAGTGAAACATTTTCAAGGAAAAACCACAACAACAAGAAAGTCCAGTTGACTTTTGGAAAAGCCCCCTTTGGGATGACACTGCAATAATTTCCCCCATTTGGTGAGATGGGATGCAGTGGTCAGGAGAGAAGGATTGGCCCAAAATTGACCATAGTCTGAGCCTCCACAGCTGGTCTAGTTTGTACTAGTCTTACATGTAAACATGATGCCATTCTGGGATGCTTCTTTTCAAGCATCATGGTGCATTTTCAGGGCTCACAAAGTGTACAAAGATAACCATGTGAATGAAAGATAATCGTTGATGTCGTCTTTGGAAATGGTGGCATTGTTAGCTCAACAGAACCAAGTTTGTCTTCGTGGGTCATATCAAAAGCCCACTTTGGACATTCTCCAGAAGTGGCCCGCTTTTAAACAGGTACACTTATGCTCTTGGGATATTTAAAATATTTATTATCAGGGGTTATAGGGCACTCTAATACCAGCAATGCTGGTTTAGCATAGTTTTATCTTTTACTTGCTAATGTTAATTGCAGAACTGAATATGTCTCCTGTTGTAAGCTTTTGCAATGTATTTTTTTTTAAAAAAACAACAACTTAAAAACGAAGTTGTATACATTCAGGATTCTGCACAAATGATTATGGTTGGAAGGGTTTGAGCCCCAGGTTCTTTTAAACCAAACAGGTGAATTTAATACCACACCTTTCCAAGTCATAGTTTGGAAGGAGCTAAGCTCCTGTTTCTAATTTAAAACCTGTAGTACTTTATAAAAGAATTGCCATGTTCTCGGGCAGAACATGAAGGGGATCCTTTCACTGGAGCTGCCTATCTCAGGATTTGTAGGACTCTGTTATAGGACTATCACCCTGTGCCCAACTTCTTTCTAGAGAAGGGAGCATTATTGAAAATATTCTGGTGCCTTCCATGGATACGCAGCTCAGCGGTCATTAAATTTTTATTGTCTAAGCCTTGTTGTCTGCAGAAAGGGCTCACATATTTATTTTATTAGAATATTCTGCGAGGCAGGAGGTGAAAAAGAGACCCAGCAGGCTAAGAGCCAGAAATGGAATCAAAATTAGATTTCTTTATAATTTAAATGTAGGGCTGAAACCTTCCATTTATCTTCCTCTCACTCTCCCTCTCTCCCTCCCTCCCTCCCTCCCTGTCTCCCTCTCCCTCCCTCCCTCCCTCCTTCTCTCCCTCTGCCTCTTTCCCTCCCTCCCTTCCTCCTTCTCTCCCTTCCTCTTCCCCCTCTCTTTCTCTTCTTCCTCTGTCCTTCTGCTTCTCTCTCTTTCCATCCCTTCCTCTGTCCCTCCTTCTCTCCCTCTACCTCTATCCCTCCCTCTCTCCCTCTGCCTCTCTCCCTCCCTCTGCCCCTCTCTCCCTCCCTTCCTCCTTCTCTCTCTTCCTCCCTCCCTCCCTCTCTCTCTCCCCTCCTCTCTCTCCCCCTTCTGTCTTTCTCTCTCTCACACACACACTGCAAACATTGATATTTATCTACTCTAGTTGATTTCAGCATTTGCTCCCTCAAGCCTGCAGGTAGCTCTCCGTCCTGTATTAGCAGCAGTAGTTCAAGCTATTTTTGCATTATATCATTTTCATATCTTTCTCTTGGAAGGCGGATATTAATCAGAAGGTGCCACTAGGAGTTGAAGCAAAAAGAGGGAAGGAGGGGGGGGGGAGAGAGAAGGCGGCCAGCTATTGATTATGAAGTTGACTTACCAAGGGTCAAAATATCCGATTAGCAGGTTCATAAGCTGCATGGCTTTGGCTGGCTAGAAAACAAATGGAAATTCATTTAGCTGCAGCTGACTATGACATTTCTACATTGTGTTATATATATATATATATCAGCTGATACCAGCAAATCCCATACTGGGGGAACAGGGTCTAAAACAGCCTGCAAGAGAACTGTTCATGCTTCAAAAGATGTAAATTAATTACACAATTAATGGCTTTCGCCAGGCCCAGACTAAATATACTTAGAAATCTACCTTATCTCCATCATGAAGTGCATAGTCTGGGGCTTAGTAATGGGCCCTTGGTTTCCCCTGCGTTTAATTCAATTTCTTCCACCCTTTGCACGCATTTAGATTAGCCATGGGCTTGAATTAATGAAGAGGAGATTCGCGCAACTGTCTGGGTTACCAGTTCTTGGAGACCTGAAACAAAAGTCTAACCAAAAGAAGCTTAAACAAATGGGAAAAATATTTCCCTAGGTTTGAAGGCTGCCAGTATCACCCTCACGGTGAGCTTTCTGTAATGTTCTCTCTTCTGCCTCACTTGAACCCACATCCCGGCAAATATTCTCCCTGATTTAGTGTTTTAGGGGACCATTTACAATATTAGTTCCCGGGAAATGTGATTAAATGTATGTAGTCAAATCTATATTTATTCACTTCTTTACTTACTAGTTATGTTTCAAGGCTGCCCAAGGCCATAGCAACTGTGGACAGTTTATACATTTTAAATAAATATACATATTCATATCAATAAAGGAGAATATTTGTAACTCAGGGTTGAAAGGAAGTGTCCTTGGTGCCCTCTGAGCTTGGTTGTTTTCTTGCAGATGTTTCGTTACCTAGACTAGGCAACATCGTCAGAGTACTGACGATGTTATCTAGTTTGGATCATGAAACATCTGCAAGAAAACAACCAAGCTCAGAGGGCACCAAGGACCCCACAGTTGTGGTCATCTTCCTCCTCCTCCTCCTCCTCCTCCTCCTCCTCCTCCTCCTCCTCCTCCTCCTCCTCCTCCTCCTCCTCCCTCCTCCTCCTCACTCCCTTCTAGCACTGATGGTGTTACCTAGTTGATTATGAAATGTCTGCAAGAAAACAACCAAGCTCAGAGAACACCAAGGACCCCATAGTCCTCCTCCTCCTCCTCTCCTCCTCCTCCTCCTCCTCCTCCTCCTCCTCCCTCCCCTCCTCTCCTCCCCCCCCCACTCCCTTCTAGCACTGATGGTGTTACCTAGTTGAATATGAAATGTCTGCAAAAAACAACCAAGCTCAGAGAACACCAAGGACCGTACATACATTCATACATACCTACAAAGTATGTTAAAAAAAAAAAAAAGACAATTGGCCAGAAGACATAACCAAAAAGACCAAACAGGGAGAAAAGAGGTTGGTGCTATCAATGTTAATTTTATTAATTTCCAGTATTTATCTAAAAAGCCTTCTTATGCAATTTACCACCATAATAATAATAATAAAAGAAGACATGAATGGTCAGTCACCAAGTGCAATGGCATGTAAGATCAGAATAAAATTTCAAACAAGACAGACTTAATTGCCACACTGAGCTCAGAAGTTTGCTGGAAAATCAAGGTTAAACTCTTTTCCTAAATATGATAAGTTAAGGAGAGGATCCAGATTCCAAGGAGGAATATTTTTCAAGAGGTTAAATGAGGCTATGAAAGAATAGGCCATGAAAGAGGAGTGGAAAACAGTTGGGGAGAAGTAAGAAAAAAAAGAAACTTATAAATCTTATAAAGTTTGGGAAACTTTCTCTATAAGAAATAAGGTGCGGGCTGCTTGGGGGTTAGTCGTAATGTAGCACAGAACTTATTATACAGATAATCCTCAACTTACGATGATGATAATGATGACGACGATGACAACAACAACAACAACAACAACAACAACAACAACAACAACAACAACAACAACAACAACAACAATAATAATAATAATAATAATAATAATAATAATAATAATAATAATAATAATAATAATAATAATAATAATAATAATAATAATAATAATATGATATTGGTAGTACCAATAGTAATAGGTGCCTTGGGTGCAATCCCAAAACAACTGGAGCACCACTTGAACACCATTGGCATTGACAAATTCGCCATTAGTCAATTGCAAAAGGCAGCCTTACTAGGAACCGCTTCCATCCTGCGACAATATTTGTAATACCATCAAACATCCACATCTGCCTATCCCTTGGTAAGGACTCGATAGGTAGACAAAAATGCCAAATCCAGTCTGAACATCTGGCTGACTGTGCGATGATTAATGATAATAATAATAATAATAATAATAATAATAATAATAATAATAATAATAATAATAATAATAATAATAATAATAATAATAATAATAATAATAATAATAATAATAATAACAACAACAACAATAACAAGAAAAAGAAGAAAAAGAAAAAGAAAAAAAGAAAAAGAAAAAGAAAAAGAAAAAGAAAAAGAAAAAGAAAAAGAAAGAAAAAGGTAGTTGGAAGGGACCTTGGAGGTCATCTAGTCCAACCTCCTGTTCAAGCAGGAAACCCTATACCATTTCAGACAAATAGCTGTCCAGTCTCTTCTTAAAAACTTCCAGTGTTGGAGCATTCACAGCTTCTGGAGGCAGGTTGTTCCACTGATTAATTGTTCTACCTGTCAGGAAGTTTCTCCTTAGTTCTAGGTTGCTTCTCTCCTTGATTAGTTTCCATCTGTTGCTTCTTGTCCTGCCTTCCGGCGCTTTGGAGAATAGCTTGACTCCCTCTTCTTTGTGGCAGCCCCTGAGATACTGAAACACTGCTATCATGTCCCCCCTCGTCCTTCTCTTCATTAGACTAGACATACCCAATAGAGTCCAATATTTCTGTTGATAAATAAAACAGTTGCTAAGTGAGCTTTTTGTCCCATTTTACAACTTGCAGTTGTAAAACTAGCAACACGGTTGTGAACTGAATCTGGCTTCCCCATTGATTTTGCTTGTCAGAAAGTTGCAAAGAGCAATCACATGACCCCTGGTCATCAATAGGTGCCAGTTGCCAAGTGTCTGAATTGTGATCACGTGATCACAAGGAGGCTGCAATGGGAAAAACGATGATGGTCATTTTTTCCCCCCCAGTGCTGTTGTAACTTTGAAGAGTTACCAAATGAACTGTTGTGAGTTGCGGATTGTCTGTATTGGTCCAGGAACAGATTAACCTGTGACAAACATCAGAATCTTGATTTAAAAATAAGCTCCTGGCTTATTTAAATTCTGACTGGTGCTAAATAGCACCTGTCTCATGCAGTATAAAAATATTATTGTCATAGCAATGTGCTTGTCTGAATGCTTGCTTGTGTGTGTGCATGCATAGGGGACTCTTAGGATAACATGCTGCATACACAAGGTAGGTTTTGGCACTGTTTACGCCCAGCCACGTAAGTCATTTCGAAAATAAATAATTATAGTCCATGAACCTTTTGAACGGCAAAGTCAAAAGCATCTCAAAGCCATCGGAGTGCATGTATGTAATTATGGTGCCAAAATGATTTACTTTCGCTTCTAGAGAACTAACATTCGCCCCTCAAATTAGCAGCTTTGAAGTTTGCCAATATGTTTCATCTCAGATGTTCTCACTTTGGTTTTTAATGGCTTGGCTATTACTGTTCTGATAGCTAATTAGGAGAGCTTTCCGTGTGCCCAAATTTAAGGTCCTTTGTTAAGCCCTGCTCTGTTCAGGTGTTAAAAAAAAAAAAACCTGATGACTTCAGCCAAGGCATTTTTGCCGCTTTTTTGATAGATGAAATTTTGAATCCCGTTGCCCTTTAAACGGGGTGATGGCCAAAGATGCAAATTCTAAATAGAATTACTTTTCTCCCGCAGTTTGTCCTGAGGTCCATAATAACTTAAGCAACCATTTTAATCACTTGAAGTGGCTGACATCATACTGACAGAAACCCCAGGAGATGCCAAGAAGCCAAACAAAGTTAAATTCACAGAGCAAAATGAATAATAGAAGAGGGATTAAGCACGTCAATCGTTTTTCCGAGTTCTCATCCAGAATAGTAACAGAATAGCAGAGCTGGAAGGGACCTTGGAGGTCTTCTAGTCCAACCCCCTGCTCAAGCAAGTAACCCTATGCCATTCAAAACAAGTGTCTCCTCCAGACTCTTCTTAAAAGCCTCCAGTGATGGAGCACCCACAACTTCTGAAGGCAAGCCATTCCACTTGTTAATTGTTCTCACTGTTAGGACATTTCTCTTTAGTTCTTCATCCTAGTTGCCCTGTTCCTCACTAAATGTTTGTTCAGACTAAACAGAATTAAAACAATAGATGAAGATCTGGGTGGAGGTGAAGTCCAAAACAGCTTGGAAAGTCTGGATTGATGTTGATCCATGTGGTCATAGCTGTATAACCCAGAGACAGAGAAAGGAAATTCATTCGTTCCTGTTCAAGCGCTGGTCTCTTTCCACAAATGCGAATTCCCTGGTAATCATTTTCTAGGAATATTTTGGTAACAACCATTCATATGCCAAATAGTTGAAGCGTGCCCATCCGCTGAAGGACGCCCAGCCTAAGAAAATCACATGGGTTTTGTTACCCACCCCCAAATCATTTCTATTCTCTTTCTACCCCCCCCCCCAAAAAAAAAAAACATTGTCCATTTTAATGCAGTTATAATAAAAACAGTGGAGAAAAACATTCAAGGAATTTGGAGAGGATGTTGGCCTAGTGAAAAATAGGACTGGACTCCTTATATCTCTAATTATTGGGGAGTGGGGGAAGAAGGACCTGCAGATCAACTGCCATGCTCACAATTATTATGGATTAACCTCCCCTTCTTTCCTGCAGGGAGGTGTGTTAAGTCTAAATCACGACAAAGCTGCATCTTGCAAATGCATGAGACTAAATCTCTATTTGAACAACTGGAGCTTCATATAAGCATGTTATCGACTCCTTTCCCTCTTATATTCTGCGCTGAGGATATGCAGGCTCCATTTGTTGCATTAGTGATAATATATATAGATCACTTCAACAGGGTCAGGTAGGAAGCCTGGTGGAGAAATCCCAGGACAATTGTTAGTTACCAAACTGATATTCTGCTATTTTCAGCTGCTCATGTTGCTATGGGGTCTCTCTTGGAGTGAATCAATGAAGAAAACACCTGTCTCTCCCAAAGAATGTGTGCTGCCTTCTAGGGTAACTAGTACAGTTCAGCACTCTTGAATTATTATTATTATTATTATTATTATTATTATTATTATTATTATTATTATTATTATTATTATTATTATTATTATTATTATTATTATTATTATTATTATTATTATTATTATTATTATTATTATTATTATTGTTGTTGTTGTTGTTGTTGTTGTTGTTATTATTATTATTATTATTATTATTATTATTATTATTATTATTAATCTCACAGTCAGCCAGATGTTCAGACTGTATTTGGCATTTTTATCTACCTATCGAGTCCTTACCAAGGACCTGGGATAGGCAGATGTGGATGTTTGATGGTATTACAGATATCGTCGCAGGATGAAAGCAGTTCTTAGTAAGGCCGCCTTTTGCAATTGACTAATGGCGAATTTGTCAATGCCAATGGTGTTCAAGTGGTGCTCCAGTTGTTTTGGGATTGCACCCAAGGCGCCTATTACTATTGGTACTACCCTTGCTTGCTTTTGCCACAGTCTTTCTATTTCTCTTTGTAGGTCTTTGTATTTTGTTATCTTCTCCAGTTCTTTCTCGTCTATTCTGCCGTCTCCAGGCACTGCCACGTCCACTATCCAGACTTTTTTGTCTTTCTTATCGACAATTGTTAAGTCCGGGGTGTTATGTTGCAGGTGCTTGTCTGTTTGAATCCTGAAGTCCCAGAGCAGTTTAACTTTATCATTTTCTATGACTTTCTCTATTTTATGATCCCACCAGATCTTGCTTACAGGCAAGTGATATTTCTTGCAGATCTTCCAATGCACCATTGTTGCTACTTTGTCATGCCGCTGCTTGTAGTCAGTCTGTGCGATCTTCTTGCAGCAGCTTACCAGGTGGTCCACTCTTTCTTCAGCTTCTTTGCATAGGCGGCACTTACTGTCTGTTGCTGTCTTCTCAATTTTGACTTTATATGCATTTGTCCTTAAGGCTTGGTCTTCTGCAATCAGAATTAGTCCCTTGGTCTCTTTCTTCAATTTTCCTGCTCTTCAGGAATAATTTTATTATTATTATTATTATTATTATTATTATTATTATTATTATTATTATTATTATTATTATTATTATTATTTATTATTATTATTTATTATTATTATTATTATTAGTAGTAGTAGTAGTAGTAGTAGTAGTAGTATTAGTATTAGTATTTTATTATTATTATTATTATTATTATTACTATTATTATTATTACTATTACTATTATTATTATTATTACTATTATTATTATTACTATTATTATTATGTTTTACATAAGTCTCACTTCTTCATTTTATCTCTCCCTGCCAGTGCTCTAGCAAGAGTGTGTTAAGGGGGGAAATAGGATGAGGGACTGTGATAAGATGAGGTAGAACACACATTGATTCATGGAATGAGAGAGAAAGAGAGAGACCACTTCATAGCTTCCCATTCTGATAGCACCGCAAGTAAACAACCAAAATCACCACCCCTCTCATGTGCAGTGTTCTGCTATCTTTGAGAAACACTGCCACGCTAAACCTTTACCTTGCTGGTCACATGGAGCGAGTGCCACAATATATGAAACACAGAGGACAAATCCAATATGCTGTCTTGAAAGAAAAAAAATCAAACCGCACGTAGTCAGGGAAAAAAATGGCAGTAGATTTTTTTTCCAAAATTCGGGCAATTAACAATGCATGAATGAGGTGTGTGCTTGTGTGTATTGGTCTAGAGAGTTATTAATTTGTTAATTGATTTTTAGTGGCTCTAGGGAACATGATAAATGATGTATACTAAGTCAAGTGTGATTTGGTGTTGTCCTAGGACAAATTCTACAGAAACACCAAATGCATTCCAATACCCCTAGGGCAGGGGTCTTCAAACATGGCCCTTTTATGACTTGTGGACTTCAACTCCCAGAATTCCTCAGCCAGCGTGCCTGAAGACCCCTGCCCTAGGATAAAGATTCCTATATATTTGTTGCATTGTTCACATCTTTATTTTTTAAAATTGTCCCACCCAGAATATCCAAGTGAATTCCACCACATGGTAGGATCCACCCTTGTTGACCCAGAGGCAGCAACCATGACATTATTATTCTTACTAATATCTAGGTGGTGATGATGTTATACATTCAATCATGTCCAACTCTTGGCAATTCTATGGGCCAGGTCTCTCCACATCTTCCAATCTTATCTTTTGAGTTGTTCTATGCTCTGGCTAGTGTCAACCTTAACTGTGTCCAGCTACCATGTTCTTTGGCAGCCTGGTTTCCTTTTACCACTAACTCTTTCAAGCATAATTGCTTTCTCCAGGAAATTCCCCTTAACGACATGGCCAAAATAAGCGAGTTGCAGTTTTGTGATTTTAATATCCAGGTATGTGGACATTTTAGGAGTAGGAGAAAGTATGCAGAGTTTGGGGTGAAAGCAATAGATTTTTCAACTTGTGTGTTGGGAATGCCTCAATCACTGGGATGCTTCAGTAGGAATCAGTATCTGGCTAACATACCTGGGACTGAGAAGTTCAACCACAATTGGTACTTGGGTAGGAAACTTCCAAGGAATCTGAGTACTGTAGGCTAGGCTGGGAAATTGGAAAAAAAAATGGGGAAAAAAGATGGTTGTACTGTTGTCAAGAAAACTAATCTATGACAGGGGTGTCAAACTGCCGGCCCGCGGGCCAGATGCGTCATGGTGATACCGTGCCCACCCCATTGCCAAAAATGGGGGGGAAAAGTCATGATACGTCACATGACATTGCGAGTTTGACACCCCTGATCTATGAAGTCACAAGGAGCTACATTTGGTTGAATGGAGACTTTACTTTTACCCGTGTCTTTACCACTGACCAATTGTTCTACTATTCTGCTAGAAAAGTCAGGCTTTTGTTGTATACCAGATGTGTATATGAACAGCTCAAATCCTTATATAATAATAATAATAATAATAATAATAATAATAATAATAATAATAATAATAATAATAATAATAATAATAATAATAATAATAATAATAATAATAATAATAATAACAACAACAACAACAACAACAACAACAACAACAACAACAACAACAATAACAATAACAATAACAATAACAATAATAATAATCGCACAAACTGATTACAAAGCTAGACATGACTGAGTTGCTAAATTAATCCACTGGACGTTGTGTAAAAAATACGACTTGCCTGTGTCCGAAAAGTTGTGGGAACACAGGGTGGAAAACGTTGTTGAGAGTGAGAGGGTGAAGATCTTGTGGGACTTTCGAATACAGACAGATCGCCATTTGGAACACAATACGCCAGATATCGCAGTTGTAGAGAACCGAAGCGTACAGCTGATTGATATTGCTGTACCAGGAGATGCCAGAATCGAAGAAAAAGAACTGGAAAAAATTACGAAATATCGCGACCTGGCCATCGAAACTGCGCGATTATGGATGAAACGTGTAACAGTGGTACCCATTGTCATCGGGGCACTGGGAACTATGTCCAAAAACTTCGCAAAACATATCAAGAAACTGCAGCTTCCTGCAATAACTCCAGCAATGTTACAAAAAACTGCGCTACTCGGAACATCTTATATTTTAAGAAGGTACCTGGTTGACACCTAGGATGCTGGTAGCAACCCGTGTCAATCATCAGCGCCAGCCAATTTGAATGTTCAGTTGACTGAGGTTCATGTTTAATGAATAAAAGATAACAATAATGATGATGATGATGATGATGATGATGATGAAGAAGAAGCAATGATGTTACAATATATATAGGTTTAACAATGTTGCATACCGTTTTATACACTCTAACCTGGGGACTGTAATTCTTTTTAAGTTGAAAAACTTAAAGCAATTGTTCTGAATTGTTCTGTTCAACCTTGTAGCGTCCTACCTGAGAACATGTCTCATGAAATCAATAGGACTTATTTCTGAGATGTCATTTTCTGACTTATTCCAGTCCTTAATTCAAAATGTCAACAGCCCACCCCTCCAAAGGGGAGGGAAACTGCTTCTTATCCTTCTGACTCTCCTTATATCAATTAGCCTTTTTGGTTTTCATTTTTAAAGTCAAAGAACGGAACATGTTCCTCCAGATTTTCCCAACCTAAGTCAGGTGTGTGGCGAATTCGCAGGGGTCTACATTTGTGTTTTGTTTTATTCTTTTTTTTTTTTTGCAGAACTTGACTGCCTAGCTGAAATCCTTTAGTCCCTGAGATGCCAAGGTATTAGACAGAAAATCAACTTATTTTCAGTTGGAAAATGGACGCATACGCTTTTAATAAGACCAGCTTTAGCTTGTTGTCAATATGCATGAAATCAGACAGACTTTGGTACATATGAGCTGCTGAGTAGATGCTTTGAATGCCTTTAGACAATGTCCATTTACACCTTTTCAACTATCCATATTCCCTGCTCTCTACTCTATTCCAAATCATTTTCTAGCAAGCTGGCTGACACCAGTCAAAAGTAACCATAGCAACAAACTCAGATAGCAACAAACCCAGAATGTCCAGGTTAAAATACCCTCAACTTTTAATCCTGACAAGTTAAGCAATTAATCTCCCAGTGTATATGCTCTTGTTGATTGTCAACCTGATGCCTTCCTTGAAACATGGAATGGAGATAGATAGATAGATAGATAGATAGATAGATAGATAGATAGATAGATAGATAGATAGATAGATAGATAGATAGATAGATAGATAGATAGATAGATAGATAGATAGATAGATAGATGAGAGATAGATAGATGAGAGAGAGAGAGAGAGAGAGATTAATCCCCCAGTGTTATGCTCTTGTTGATTGTCAACCTGATGCCTTCCTTGAAACATGGAGATAGATAGATAGACAGACAGACAGACAGACAGACAGACAGACAGACAGACAGACAGACAGACAGATAGATAGATAGATGATAGATAGATGATAGATGATAGATGATAGATAGATGATAGATAGATAGATAGATAGATGAGAGAGAGAGAGAGAGAGAGAGAGAGAGAGAGAGAGAGAGAGAGAGAGAGAGAGAGAGAGAGAGAGAGAGAGAGAGATCCCCCAGTGAATATGCTCTTGTTGATTGTCAACCTGATGCCTTCCTTGAAACATGAAAGGGAGATAGGGAGATAAACAGACAAACAGATAGATAGATGTAGAGGCAGAAGCAGATGTAGATGTACATGTGTGTGTGTGTGTGTGTGTGTGTTCATTCCCTCTTTTTCCTCCTATGTACCTTTGTCATGCAGCCCAATTCTCGTTGGGCTGCACTTATTTTGGGAAATACTTTGTTACAGTTCTAGAGACATTTCCATAATGCATGAAGATGGAGCTGGCAGAGAAGGAGGGGACACAGCCTTTCAAGAGTGTTTTTGCAAGGCTTGCCATTAAGCAAGCCATTATTCTCCAACCATCTTTAAGCTGCATATAAAATATGGTGCAACAAACCCTGCAGAAACATTGACATTATATCTCTCATTATATAGCTAAGATGACATTAACCACGAATAGACTGCTCTATCTACTTCAGTGTCTTTCAGATTCTTAGCTTTTCTTTTTTTTCTTTTTCCCCCCATCTTAAATTTGTTTTGGAGGGGAGGAAGGGATTTTAATATACTTCTCCATTTATTTTTGAAAGGCACAGATTTTTTTATCTAATTACGCATCCAGGTTATTTTTTTTAATTAGTACCCTAATATGTCTCATATGCCTTTATGTTAATGAATTCTTCGGTGCCCCTAATAAGATGTGTTTTCCACCTGGAGAACTGAACTACAAAGAGCCCCCAATTGTGTATCATATGTTTTTTGTTCCCTTGTGACTGCTTCACTTGTATTATACCTATGGTTATATCTATATACAGGAAAAAACGTTCTATAAAGTCTTTGTTATGGCAGTCAGGCTTCATTTCCTACATAACTGCTATTGCCAGAGTCTCACAAGGGGACTCAGAAGCTTAATAGGGATTTCTTGATGGTCCTGAAGACCATCAAAAGTGGAACTAGGTAGATCTAACAAAATTCTCAGGTTTCCTGGTCAAACGTCCAGCTCTAGATTCCTTTGGGTTGGTGGAAAGTGCATTTATGTGAATTTATCAAGCTGTTCCTCACATGGGCATGTGTTTAGCTGAAACATTCTGAGTGAGAGTCTACATTCCTTTATTATCCAGCCCTGTTTTCATCTTATGTCCATCCTCCCCATCTTCCTCTCGATAGACGTGGTGCCCAAAGCAACTGGACTGTAAAAGCTAAGAAAAGCGGAATAGTTAAGAATGATGAGCTGGCAAATGAGAGGTGAAAAAGAAGAACCGTGGTGCAGCAATTGGTTTGATTTGGGGGAATAAATTGCTATTTTCAGATTCAATTTGTATCAATAGGCAAAGCACTGTACACCTGCAGATTCTGTCACCTTCAGTATCCCCAGCTCCATCGCTGCTGGTCTTAAACAATCTCCCATCTATTGACAATAATTACAGTCCCGGTGTTTTTTTTTTTAAAATTGTAGTCCTTTCAGCATTGTTTTATTGTCCGTTGATGGTGGTGGCTTTGGTGATGATGCCCCTCCTTGCTGCCTTGTAAAACGTCCCATCGTTTAGAGCAGAAAGAATTGATACCGCAGTTGACTTTTAAATATTTGAGAAAGGGTTGGTAGGCTGATGTCAGTTCGCTAAAAAAAAAAAAATGTAGGTTTTATTAGATATGACTGGTAACTGGGAGCCTTTTCCCACTCCTACATTAAAAATCACACTCTGCTCATTTGAAACAGATGATGTAAGAGTGCAGAAGGGAGACAGATTGGATCCGTGATTCTGAATGCAGATAATTAAAGTGTCTGCTTTATATCGCAATCTATACTATTTGTCAGGGCAAACAGTGGTGAGTTCTCCAGACACAGTAAATCCCTTCATCTTTTTTTTTTTCCTCTTCCTTTTGCAGTTGCTGCAGGAGTTGTTTGGCAGTGATGTTTGCAGTCCAAATCATTTTGCTTTCCCTTGTAGCCTTGAGGGAACTCGGTATCCATAGATCTTAGCCATTCAAACTCCCACTGATGAAGAGTAGGCAAGAAAAAATGTT
>JALGBA010001203.1:2442500-2495000 GCA_023970755.1 Azemiops feae
ATTGGTTGTGATCCATCCTTTGTTTTATTAGCTGTAATCCATCTAGACTCCAATAGGATTAAGGTGTTAGATAAATTGGGTAAGTGAAAAATAAATAACCTAGCTTTAAGCATCACTTTGAATGGGGAAAAATAGGTTGACTGAGAGTAGAATCTCTCTCATGTAACTCAGCTCCTGGTGAACTCAGCTCCTGGTGAATACCTGTCTACCTTCCTGTAATTTTTATGACAATATTGTAATGTCTGTCTGTCTGTCCGTCTGTCATCTATCTATCTATCTATCTATCTATCTATCTATCTATCTATCTATCTATCTATCTATCTATCTATCTATCTATCTATCTATCTATCTATCTATCTATCTATCTATCTATCTATCTATCTATCTATCATCTATTGCATGAGAGACAGATGTAACATGATAGCAGTGTTCCAATATTTGAGGGGCTGCCATGAAGAAGAGGGAGTCAAACTATTTTCCAAAGCACCGGAAGGCAAGGCAAGAAACAATGGATGGAAACCAATCAAGGAGAGAAGCAACCTATAACTAAGGAGAAATTTTGTAACAGTGAGAATAATTAACCAGTGGAATGGTTTGCCTTCAGAAGTTGTAGGTGCCTTATCTTTGGAGGTTTTTAAGAAGAAACTGGACAGTGGTATAGGGTTTCCTGCTGGAGCAGGTGCTTGTACTAGAAGACCTACAAGGTCCCTTCCAACTCTGTTATTCTGTTTGTGCATCTCTATCTCTCTATCTCTATCTCTATCTCTATCTCTCTGCCTCTGTCTGTCTGTCTGTCTGTCTGTCTGTCTGTCTGTCTGTCTGTCTGTCTGTCTGTCTGTCTGTCTGTCTGTCTGTCTGTCTGTCTGTCTGTCTGTCTATCTATCTATCTATCTATCTATCTATCTATCTATCTATCTATCTATCTATCTATCTATCTATCTATCCCATTGATACTCCATCAAATAGTAACAAACTGTGCTTTGGGTTTCCCAGATAGACAAGGTTCTGAAACCTTCTGTGGTTGATTATGGAGTAAAACAAGCAATCTCTACAGAAGACGCAAGCAAAATTATTTGAAAATCTGTTATAGGTGTGGGTGTTCGTAAGCTGATGAGTGAATACACACATTTCTGATGGTGAGACACAGAAGGGATTTGCTTCTCTGATGTATGGGTTTCATTAACCTTTTTTAATGCCTGAATATTTTTTTTTTTCTTCCCAAGCAGTTCTGTACAGCCTTTAGAAGTTTTGTTAGTTAATTCATCCTTCCTAGTGTGCTAAGGGGAACCCTTAAGGTAATAAATAGAGACATAAAGCACTTCAAGCTATGAAGCACAGACTAGAAAGCCAAAGGATGAAGTGTAGAAAGATAAGCTCTAAGGAATGGCTATTGTTAGTTTACACCTAGCCAGGGATTCTTTTCCCGTTTCCCCAGTTAAGTCAGCACTTATCGCCAGATCAGTGGGCTGCTAATATATGATTAAAGCCTTGTTCCATGGGAGCAACTTAGATGAAGAATTAAGAAGAGACGAGCACTTAAAGATTGGTTGGTTCTCCTGGGGTGTCCTTGCTGATTTTGGAAGAAGTGGGACCAATGGTTGGCAAGAGCTTAAAGAGGATTGAGAGGACAAGCCAAATGGGGGAGGCTGTGATTACAGTAATGTCTTGATAGATCTCCCGGGGATTTGGGTTTCCCACTCTTAACATAAAACCAAAGCAGCCTACATCAATTAACCTTTTGCATAAATTGCAGGAAAACAAGAATCTCGGCCTTGGCAAAACCCCAGATCGGCATAAATGGCTCAAAATTTGCTGGAAGAAAAAAAAAAGGCTGCCAGCTGAGATTTGTTAGGCCTTCTCCTAGCAGGAATTTCACGCGTGAGAGACTCCCATATTTATACCCTACTGATATTTCTTGCACAGAAGTATCTGCATCTAACTGTAGAGTTTGGGGGGGGGGAGACATCAAAATAAAACTTTATGTCATGGTTCCGGTGCTAAGACCAACTAAATCAGAACTCAGAGGCTAGAGGTTTCCTCAAAGAACATGTTCGTTGGTTACAAAATATCGGCACGGTCAAAAGCAAAACCAAGTCTGTAATTCTCTCTAAGCTAACTGATAGACTGACCTTGATTCCCAGGGGACTCAAAATCGTTTAGACTGGCAAAAACACTCTGCACCCCCTTCCCTTTCTTGTGGCAATGGAGAACAAGCAAAATGGCTTCAGCCAGGTTGCAGAGTTGACACTTTCAGTGATAGACAGTATCGCTGTCACAGTGGTAGAGGAAAACTAAATAGGCCAATCCTAGAATCAAAATACAGCTGGAAGGGACCTTGGAGGTCTTCTAGTCCAGTCCCCTGCTCAAGCAGGAGTCCCTGTATCATTTCAGACAAGTGGCTGTCCAGTCTCTTCTTAAAAACCTCAAGTGATGAAGCACCCACAATAGCTGAAGGCAAGCCATTCCACTGGTTAATTGCCCTCACTGTTAGGTGGTTTCTCCTTAATTCCGGGTTGCTTCTCTCCTTGATTAATTTCCATCCGCTGTTTTTCGTCCTGCCCTCTGGTGCTTTGGAGAATAAATTGAACTCCCCTTCCTCTTTGTGGCAGCCGCTCAAATACTGGAATATTGCTATCATGTCCCCCCTAGTCCTTCTTTTCTCTAGACTAGCCAAACCCAAACAGAAATAGAGCTTTCTTGGAGATATGCTCAACAATAAATTGGATCTGTAAAACAAGGTTAAAAAGAGTGGGGTTGCTTTTAAGTAAAAAAAATAGGTTGCTGGATCACATGACGTATGTGTGAAAAATGGTCATAAGTCACTTTTCTCAGTGCCCTTGTAACTTTGAATGCTCACCAAACAAACTATTATCAGTTGAGGGTTACCTGTATTCCTTCTTTCGTAAGTCCAATGAAGTAACTTTCCAAACATTGTCAAACTTTCTTCTCTTCTCTTTTTAAATCCTCTGAATTTTGAAATGCAGGTTGAGGTTGCTTTTAGAATGTTTCCAAATTGCGTTAAATTCTTTTTAAACCATGTTGCTGTTGTTTTTTTTAAAGTAATGCCATTTTACTGTTATTGAGTTATCCAGTTTGTGGGAAATATGGAATATAAATCCTTTTGAGAAGTGGATTTTCATGTATTTGCTTCATATCATTTTAAAATAATAGGACTGTTCCTTCTATATGAGTGTTGAATCATTTGCAACAGAAAGTAGTAATGAACCAAATCATTGTGATTGTTATCGTAGAAGAGTTACAGCTATATTAGGAGTAGAATTTTGAATAAATAGAAAGTACAACATGCAACAGATTTGCACAAATTAGTGATCAGCCAAATTATGTGTAACCAGTAGTTCAATATTTGGTCTTTTGGTGTTTGCTTGAGTAACAATTTAGTTTAGTTTATTGACTAGCCCATGGGCCATGTCAAAATACAGAGTTCCAAACACAAATTATCAATAAAGTCCTATATAAAAACAATTTAAGATGGAATTGGAGTTCTATGGAGATTCTCAGTCATCCAGTTGTCCCAAAGGTGCTTTTTCAGGAGGCAACTGGACTTCCTTGTTTTTTTTTAAAGACGTTTCACTTCTCATTCAAGAAGCTTCTTCAGTTCTGACTGGATAGTGGGGAATGGAAGGATTTATAAGCCATGAAATTGGAGTAAAATACAATATTTTGATATATAGATAAGTGAAATAAGATAAAATTATGTTTCAGTATCACCCCTACAATCTACCTCAATCATTCCCACATATGCTGATCTCAGCCAAATCATTTTATTCAAGTACTGTGCCATATTAAATGTTGTTTTCAGATTCTGGCCACACATATGTTGTTTCAATATGGGGTTCCTGATGGGTCATTTGTTTAACACAGGGGTCTTCAAACATGGCCCTTTTATGACTTGTGGACTTCAACTCCCAGTGCTTTGGAGAATAGCTTGACTCCCTCTTCTTCTGAGATATTGGAAGACTGCTGTCATGTCACCCCTCGTCCTTCTCTTCATTAAACTAGACACACCCAATTCCAGCAACCGTTCCTTATATGTTTTAGCCTCCAGTCCCCTGATCATCTTTGTTGCTCTTCTCTGCACTCTTTCTAGAGTCTCAACATCTTTTTTACATCGTGGTGACCAAAACTGGATGAACTTTCATCCAAACAAAGCGCAAGCTGCAAAATGTAGTTTCATATCACATAGAATCAATCCTCCTCTTGCCTTTCCAGTTTACAACTTACAACCTTATATATAACTCTTGGGTTTTATTTCCCCTGCCATACAAATTTAGATATATCCTTCTGCCGCTGTTTAAATGGTGCATCAGTTGTCAAAACAGTTATTGTCTGAAGAAGAAAAAAAACACCCTTCTAAGCAAGACGTTCATTTTTTTATCATAGGAATTCTCCCCAGTTGTAGTTTCTTCCCATCTTAATATGCCCTTTTAAGCTTCTTTCCATGTCTTAACGTAGTTATTTTGAAATAGCATGCAGTTCATATTTGTCATAGTGATAGTCAGATATTTTACCTTCCTCTTAATCTTCGTTCATCAATTCTGTTTGATCTTCTGTTTTCTCATTTTTGTTAACATCTTCGTCTTCTGTGTATCAATCTTGAAATCTGCTGATGCATCAAATTCTTTTAATTTGCTCATTAATATTTCAATGCCCTTTAAAGGAACTTCCAGAACCAATTTCAAGTCATCTCCAAAAGCCCTTAATTTACAAGTCTGTTTAAAAAAAAAAACTTTACTCTCACAATCTTCACAATTGTCTTATATCTCTATTCAGTATTTCAAGAATCAAAATAAACAAGAGAGAAGCCATTGGGACAAACCTGTCTTGTTTCTTTTTGTCTCTGACAGGTTTTTTTTTTAAGATCCCCATTAACAATTATGTTCCAAAATGTCCAACATGTTTTTAATATTGTCCCCTAACTGTCTTTCAGGTAAAAACCCACATTGACCCTCATGAATAAATTCTTACAAAATTAGTTTCACTCCATCGTCTAGAATTGTTATGACACTGCATCCAGTTTTGGACACCACAGTACAAAAAAAAAAAAGATTTTGAGACTCTAGAAAGAGTTCAGAGAAGAGCAACAAAGATGATTAGGGGACTGGAAGCTAAAACATATGAAGAACGGTTGCAGGAATTGGGTATGTCTATCTAGTGAAGAACTAGGGGTAATATGATAGCAGTGTTCCAATATTTGAGGGGCTGCCACAAAGAAGAAGGGGGTCAATCTATTCTCCAAAGCACCTGAAGGCAAGACAAGAAGCAATGGATGGAAACTGAACAAAGAGAAAAGCAACCTAGAGCTAAGGAGAAATTTCCTGACAGTGAGAACAATCAAACAGTGACACAACTTGCCTTCAGAAGTTCTGGGTGCTCCAATACTGGAGGCTTTTAAGAAGAGACTGGATAACCATTTGTCAAAAATGGTATAAGTTCTCCTGCTTGAGCAGGGAGTTGGACTAGAAGACCTCCAAGGTCCTTTCCAACTCTGTTATTCTGTAAATTCTGAATAACTAACAGACATCATTCAACAGTAATACTGGTGTATAGTTTCTTGTTAAAATCAAATCTCATCCCTCTTTAGGTATTAATGCTATATTGGCCTCTTTCCAACTCTCTGGCAACTTTCCTCCTCATAAGATAGAATTCATCCGGTTTTGTAAAGGTTGTAAAAGTTCATCCTCAAATCATTTATAATAAGAAGCTGATAATCCATCTGGTCCAGGCACCTTTCCTGGTTTAATCTTTTTTATGGCTTCAGAAAGTTCCCTTTACTGTTATAGGCCCATTCATAATCTGTCTCTATTCCTCTCTAATCCTCAGTAAATTTTATTGGTATCTCTGTTTGCCAATAATATCTACTTCTTTTAAAAGGAGATTTTTCTCTCCTTCAATATATAATGCACATTTGCAGTCTTTAAATTATTGGGAAACCCGTATACTCAGACTGTAATAGCAAGTTTGCAAGTTTTAAAATATTCTTCCATTTATGCTTCATAGTACAGGTTTAATTGGCGATGGAGATGATGGAGTTCTTCAAGATTTTATATGACCTGATCGATATTGGTTGCCTTACTTTATTTTCACTTTCAGGAGGCACCGAAAACAAACATTAAAAAAAGAAAAGTTTTCCCTGTCTAATCCTTGATGAAATTGGATCGATGCAAAATTGACTCTGTTCATTTCCAAGTTGAACATTCTCATAAAAAGCGAGATGAACGACTGTCCAGTATGTTAAGTAGCTTCTTATATTTGTCGATCCCTACAAGCTTGATGGAAACAATCAAAATGTGTGTACAGATTGTGGGCGTTCTTCCTTTGGGTAGATTTTTTTTACTAAATTTTATTGTCAATTTGGATGATCGAATGGATTGGGCAGATATGTGTGTGTGCATGTGATTAACAACCTGTATAATGTCCTAGAATGGCCATGGAAGAAAATGTGTCCTGCAAGTAGACAAATATCACCCAGCATAAGGTCACAACTAAAGTTGTAGTTGCAATAAAGAACAAAGCAGAAGATAAAGAGATTAACAAAAGGGATGTCTCAACCCAGTAAAAAAAAAAAAATCTCATCAGACAGCCTTTTCTACTTGTAAAACCCTCTACTGCTTCAATCAACGGAACTGAACTTTAGTAGATACCTATGGATTGAGTAGATCTTCTGAGAAATGTTTGTAATAATAGAATAACAAAATTGGAAGGGACCTTGGAGTCTAACCCTTTGCTCAAGCAGGAGACCCCATACCATTCTAGACAAGTGGCTGTCAGGTCTCTTCTTAAATGCTTGCGATGATAGAGCACCCAGAACTTCTGGAGGCAAGCAGTTCCACTGGTTAATTGTTCTCACTGTTAGGAAATTTCTCCTTAGTTCTAGGTTGCTTCTCTCCTTGATTAGTTTCCATCCATTGTTTCTTGTCCTGCCTTCAGGTGGTTTGGGAAGAATAGGTTGACCGCCTCTTCTTTGTGGCAGCCCCTGAGATATTGGAACACTCTTATCATGTTACCCCCAGTCCTTCTTTTCATTAGACTAGCGGCTAGCCAAATCCTGCAATTGTTCTTTGTATGTTTTAGACTCCAGGCCCCTAATCATCTTTTCTGCTTGTTTCTGCACTCTTTGTTGCTCTTCTCTATACTAATGAAAGGGTACAGAAGATTAATATGTTTTATGAATTTCATAGTTACCTGGAGGAGGAAGTTTAATCACAAAGTGTTTATAAGTATTTCTTGAAACCTGCGATCTAGTACATGGTGTTTGTAAAGCATTTCTGTAATAAATCAGGCGGGGGGGGAGCTACTCTGTATTCATGGAATACACCATATTCCTTTATCACAATACTGAAGAAATCAGAACTACTACTACTACTACTACTTCTTCTTCTTCTTCTTCTTCTTCTTCTTCTTCTTCTTCTTCTTCTTCTTCTTCTTCTTCTTCTTCTTCTTCTTCTTCTTCTTCTTCTTCTTCTTCTTCTTCTTCTCCTTCTCCTTCTCCTTCTCCTTCTCCTTCTCCTTCTCCTTCTCCCCCTCCTTACCTTCTTCTCCTTCTTCTCCTCCTCCTCCTCCCTTTCCTTCTCCTTCTCCCTTTTCTTTTTCTTTTTCTTCTTTTTGCAATGAGCTTTCTTCAAAACATATGCAGTCATGTCAGAGGTTTATTGGAGCCTCAAAAGCAGATTTAAGTCATTCACTTTTGCATTGTCAAGACTGATCCTCTTTTTATTAGCTTCCCCAACATATTAATAACGTATCACAAATCATGACTCAAATTATTAAATGGATAGCACTCCCCCCATCCCTATGTGTTGGAGCTTATTATTGAAATCAAATACAAAAAATGCTTTGAGGAAACTTACCTAGTAATCTGTTCAGAATAATAGAGGAATGGAACTGCTTGTTCCTTCTCTGGCACAATGCAGCCATCTTCAGGTGTCCCTGTGTGTTTGTCTTTGTAGGTGGGTGTAAACATATATGAGCATTTCTAACTGGATGGAAAGAATGGGTCCATCTACACAGCCTTGTCATGTCTTCTTCAGACTACGGAGGTTCTACTAAGACAGGGGTCTTCAAACTTGGCCCTTTTATGACTTGTGGACTTCAACTCCCAGAATTCCTCAGCCAGCATGCCTGGCTGAGGAATTCTGGGAGTTGAAGTCCGCAAGTCATAAAAGGGCCAAGTTTGAAGACCCCTGTACTAAGAGATCTGAGGCAGACTTGTATTCATGTTGATCTATCTTGAAGTGCAGCTCCCTGTATGATTTGGGACCTTAATAAAAGATATCATGAATAGAGTTGTATTTGCAGGAAGAAAAACTGAGTGCAAATACACTTAACCTTCAGATCAACATGTTCAGGGCAGGAAAGTCAGAGAAAGAAAAAGGGTAGAACTATGGAGACTAAACACTCAAAAAGCTTGCACTTTCTTCTTAATGCCTGGATAAAGTTATTGTTGGGGGCAGTGGTGGCATTCAAATATGTGAACAACCGGTTCTCTGTGTGGATGCTGCTTCTGGAAGTCCATTCTGGGCCTGGGCAACAAGAAATTAGCTACCGGTTCTGCCAAACTGGTGTGAACCGGCTGAATCCCACCACTGGTTGGGAGTCCTTGGTGCTCTCTGAGCTTGGTTGTTTTCTTGCAGATATTTCATTATCCAAACTAGGTAACAGCATCAGTGCTAGTGAAGTTATAGCTGT
This sequence comes from Azemiops feae, assembly GCA_023970755.1. Lineage (NCBI taxonomy): Eukaryota > Metazoa > Chordata > Lepidosauria > Squamata > Viperidae > Azemiops > Azemiops feae. The sequence continues at coordinate 2,451,207 of JALGBA010001203.1, forward strand.
AGGACTGGACAAATCAGAATGTTCCATCACTGGAAATGCTTAGTTTTGTTTTCCCTTATATAAACTTATACAACTATTAAGGAGTGTTTTTATACTTTTGCAGAATGTAGTTCACAAAAGCTATTTATGGAATTTCAGACCATGTAGAACCTTAGATGGGGTCATCCCAAGGCAAATCTAAAAAAAATCAGATTTCAAATTTTCTTATTTTCCTTAAGAGGCAAATCCAAATTTCTTAAAAACTCTTGCTTGCTAGTGACTGTTTAAGAAAATGTGGGATATTTCTCGGGGGGAAAAAAATCAACAGTTTAATGAACATTTTCTAACTTTCATTTGAAGAGGCAATTTATTCGGTGTCTTTATTAAATTAAGGACTTTACAGACATCTTCAGTGCTGTAGCCATTGTATCATTGTTGTAAATTGAAGACTAGATTTGCCATGTAATTTCTGCAGTACTTGGGCTTTCTCCAAATGCTCTGGGAGACAAGGGTTAGTCATTAGTCTATTCATAAAGCCACATTTGGGTTAATATAACAGAGAAGAGTTTAACAAGAAGAACAGAAGAACAGAGTTGGAAAAGACCTTGGAGGTCTTCTAGTCCAACCCCTTTTTCAAGCAGGAGACGCTGTACCATTCCAGGGAAGTGGCTGTCCAGTCTCTTCTTAAAAGCCTCCAGTGATGGAGCACCCACAGCTTCTGAAGGCAAGCCATTCCACTGGTTAATTGTTCACACTGTTAGGAAATATTTCCTTAGTTCTAGATTGCTTCTCTCTTCGATTAATTTCCATCCTTTGTTTCTTGTCTTGCCTTCTGGTGCTTTGGAAATTAAGTTGACCCCCTCTTATTTACAGATTGACCCCCTCTTATTTGTAGCAGGCCCTCAAATATTGGAACACTGCTATTATGTCCCTGCGGGCCTTCCTTTCACTAGACTAGATATACCCAATTCCTGCAACTGTTCGTCATATGTTTCAGCCTCCAGGTTTCTAATCGTCTTTGTTGCTCTTTTCTACACTCTTTCCAGAATCAAAGAGAATTTTGCATTCAGGCAAGGTTATCCAGCCCAACTAGTTGCAGTGATTAGATGTCTAACTCCGTTGAATTGTGTAACCATACACCCCAAATATATTGCATCCATTTCTATTTAATAAGATATATATATATTCTTACAAGAGAAAAGAGCGAACACCAGGATAAAAATAAACAAGGCTGTTTAATATAAACAGGCCTGTAGATAAAAGAGCACTTAGCTTTCGTCGGCCAAACTGCCGACGTCCTCAGAGTTGGAGTGGGAGGCATTCTGGGAGCTGGCCTATATAGCCTCCTGCCTCTGCGCCCGGCTTCTCGAGTGCGTCATCGGCCCATTGGTTGTAATAGTCCACAATGTGCTGAGTTGGTCTACACCTGGCAATCTGTCAGTGGCCTTGCTGGTTGCCTTCAGATCCTCCTTCGCTTTCCTTGAGCGCGTACATGCACTCGGGGGGTGGCTGTCCAGCTGCCGTTGCTCCTTATCTCCTTCCCCTCCCATTTTGGAGCGATCTCTCAACCTACAATTAAGATGCCCTGTGAGGCTGTCACCCTCCCCCAAGGCTGCTGTTGCCTCACCTGTAGCTCCCTTGCCCCAACCTTGCGAAGGATGGCCATTCGGGCATTCCTGCTCTCTGTTCCCCCCCTTTTTTACTCTTATATATTTACTATATATATATTTAAAAAACCCTACTTTATCCCCGAAAAGCAAGCTTCTAAGAAATATTACAGCTTGCACTAGGCTTCTAATGGCATCCTATAAGCATATGTTGAATATAGTTTTGCAGAGAGGAAGACCAAAACAATACAGTTATTTGGATAATAAATCAAGGAATTAAAAACCAACAAGCTCATTCAACATTTATTCTGTCAGGCTGTTTTAAGGGAGAGAAACTTTGATCTGTGATTCATATCTACATTAGCCAAGAGAAATGATTAATTCCTTCCAAAGCTACTGACACAACTTGTTTCTATGATGTTGTTTCAAGAAAACTGGTGGTTTTTAAGTAGGGAGATGTATAGGGAATGGAATCACTAGGCTGGTAGAAGCTTAGCTGGCAAAACAGTTGACATGTTGCATAGTTCTGTCTGAATGAAATGATCTGTTTTTTTCCAGTGTGTGTATTACTGTATGAATGATACTTCCAGACACGTACAGTATGTCCATTTGTGAATGCTCCATCACTGGAAGTTTTTAAAAAGAGATTGGGCAACCATTTGTCTGAAATGGTATAGGGTTTCCTGCCTGAGCAGGGGGTTGGACTAGATGACCTCCAAAGTCTCTTCCAACTCTGTTATTCTATTCTATTCTATTCTATTCTATTCTATTCTATTCTATTCTATTCTATTCTATTCTATTCTATTCCATTCCATTCCATTCCATTCCATTCCATTCCATTCTTCTTCTCCTTGCCTCTCCACTCCACTCCACTCCATTCCATTCTATCAAAATACAAACGCATGCTATAGATAAGATTCTTTTTATGGTAGTTCCATATATGTACATGTGTGCATGCAAAAGATCAAGAACAGAGACAGGGTTTAAGCTTCAGCTGTAGTGCAAACTCCTTTAGCGTATTATGCTAGGTGATGTTTCCAACTAAGTGGGGTTGAGATGCACATAGAAGGGTTACTCCTTTATAGTAGCAGTGGAAGTGTTTCAGGCTGTGAGTGTCAAGTTAATGTGAGCAAGTAGAGAGATGATGCTTGCTAGAGAATTGGAAAATGTAAAGAGTGAGAGATGCAAGAAAATGCTTATTAAGGCTTTAATGCTTTTCTGAAGATAAAAAAAAAAGGAAGCTTTGTTGACCGTCACCTAAAACAATGAATGGGTAAGGGTGCCATAACTGGGCTGCAGAAATCCAGAGCTTATTTTAGATAGTAAAAAAGGGTAAAGGTTTCCTCTGTCCAGACATGTCTACTCTTCACCGTTTCTTAGTTGAGGGAACTAGAATTGTCCAAAGAAACTTCTGCGGTCAATGTGGCTGGTATGACTAGATGCCAAGGTACATGAAACACTGTTCCCAGAAAGATCTTTAATTCTTTGCTGATATCAAACCCAGATCAGCAAGGCAAGTTGTTAGTTGCGAAGTCATGTCCAACGCATCGCGACCCCATGGACAACGTTCCTCCAGGCCTTCCTGTCTTCTACCATCTTCTGGAGTCCATTTAAGCTCACGCCTACTGCTTCAGTGACTCCATCCAGCCACCTCATTCTCTGTCGTCCCCTTCTTCTATTGCCCTCTATCTTTCCCAGCATTAGGCTCTTCTCCAGTGAGTCCTTCCTTCTCATTAGGTGGCCAAAGTATTTGAGTTTCAACTTCAGGATCTGGCCTTCTAAAGAGCAGTCAGGGTTGATCTCCTCCAGGACTGACCGGTTTGATCGCCTTGCAGTCCAGGGGACTCGCAGGAGTCTTCCCCAGCACCATAGTTCAAAGGCCTCAATTCTTTGGCGCTCAGCCTTTCTTATGGTCCAACTTTACACAGTCTTTAATAAGGTGACAAATTTAATACTAGTGTTGAGGTGAATACACAATCTTGAGAGCTACAAGAGAAATTTCCAACTGTTATTTGTTAGGGAATGCTTTAAGGTTGCAGTATATGCAAAAAATGGCTTACTTCTTTCCAGGTTTCTAGGCACTTCGATTGAGTTGCTGCTTAGGAGGTAAATTATCAACAGAATCTTGACTGTTTGTGTCTTAACATTTTTTTTGCCCAGGACTGATGTTGGTTACCTAGTTGGGTAATAAAATGTCTGCAAGAAAACAACCAAACTCAGAGAGCACCAAGAATACCACAATTTGATCCTGAGCTACAAATATTTGCTTCTATTGGTAGAATAATCCCATTCTAATGGAACAATATTCCATTATTCTTCCAGACTTTCCACAACATTTTATACTGCCTTCTTATGTTCATCTGGGTTTTTGAGCCCGGATGCAGTAGCCATCTTAATGAATCCCTTCTGTGCTCTCCTTGTTTAATGAAACACTGAACAGAATTCTAGGTTTCCTTTTCCATCCGATTGTTAAAATAGTCTCAAAGTTGTTTTTTTTCAAAAGGCAACTGAATTGGATAATTTTTCCCCTTCTCATCCTAGAAGCTTCATCAGTTGTGATGAATTGATGAAGCTCCTTGTATGAGAAGCAAAATGTCTTCTTCCTGAAGGGAGGGAGAAAAACCATACAGTTGTCCAGTTGCCTTTTGAAAAAGCACCTTTGAGACAACCATGACCTGGATGACTGAGAATCTCCAAAGACATATTGTTACAATACTTTTTTCATAAAAATCACATAGCCTGTTTAGATATTATAACAAGTCTTAGAGGCCCCGTTACAGTTACTTTTCAATGAATTATGTATAGGAAAATGAACTTCTTGCCTAAAGGGTCTTCAGGAGCAGAAGAAGAAAGCAGGAGAGAATTAAATGTAGGCTCAGCTAGAGTAGCCCTTTTAAAAATCCAATATGAATTATCATAAACTCAGTCGGAGTCTTTGTTTTAAACTGGAAAGGATGTGTTCCCATTTCTGTCACAGTTTTATAATAACATTGCTTTAGGCCAGTCACTTAAAAAAAAAAACAACCCAACAACCTAGTTTTCTTTGTGCAATATGGGAGTTAATAATATTAATTTACCTTGTGGTTCTGAAGATTGCCAGAAGTGAAAAGGCTGGACTTCAAAAAGGACCGTACAAACAAACAACAGCGATGGCAAGGACAATGGTTTTATTGGGATCACACCACCCACCAATTCTCAACCTTCTTACCGTTTCTTTTCAGAATTCACTGCAGCTATTTTGATGTTAGCCCTGGAACCATCTTGTTACGCACTTTGTGCATTAATTATGGTTCCTTCTATTTTATTTTATTTTATTTTATTTTTTAAAAAAAGCTTTGATAGAAATCTAGAGATTTTGCAAGGAACTTTGCTTAAATGTATGGGGCCATTATTCATTGTCTAAGCATAATTTTTCATCTTCTGAACAAATGGTTGGTAAAGGGCCGTATTACACAGCTTGGTGGTTTTGAAAGTCTCTGAATTTGCCGCATCAATTTTGGGGTCTGTCAATTTAGGTAAAGGTTTCCCTGTCCAGTTGTGCCTGACTATTGCAGTAGCTCTGGAAATATGTTGTTTTATTTACATTTTTAAAAAGTACAGTCTTTCCATGCCTTATCTATGTAGGCTTTCAATAAATGAAACCTTCAAAGCACTCAAATTCTTACTTATAAATTAAAACAAATGACATTATGATATAGTTAAGCCAGTAATAATGAATAAATAATTGAAAAGCACAAGTTTAGAATTCCTGTCTGATAAGATACGATTTCTTTTTCCCTGCATCAAACTCTTAAAAGTAAGATTTCTTTTTATTTATTTAAAGAGCTCTCTCTTTTCCTGACCCCACACGGGATAGCTAACATTCCCTTATCTTACTACCGCATAAAACAATATATGCTATGTTCGGCTCAGACTCTCTGATACCAAAAAAATGAAGCTCAACCCTCCTTATCTTAAGAAAACACATTGGCTGAGTTTGCTCAAAAAGTTTCACTGGGTCATTTAAAAACCAATCTTTGTTTGTCATACAACACATTAACCATGACTAATTTTACCCATCGTTATTTTAAGGAGAAGTTTAGAGCACTGTGCAAATTCTTTGCAATGGGCTGGTTTATATTTCACTGTATTATGTCAACCCAGCAAAGATTAATTTCAATATTTAGCTTCAGCAGGCTGGGTACGTGCAGCAATTAAGCATAACAAAGCAAAGTTGTGTAAATTTGTGTTGATGTGTGTGAAAGAGGATTTAATTTATCTATCTATCTATCTATCTATCTATCTATCTATCTATCTATCTATCTATCTATCTATCTGCATTTTTAAAATATCTTGTCAGGGAATGTTATGGACCTTCAAACTCAGGGACGTTCAATGTATGTCATTGTTGCAGACATCACTTATCATTTGAGCTAGTTATAACAAAGGTGAAGGGCTATGGTATGTCAAGCTTTGATAACCAAGGCCAAGGGACCCATAATCCTTTGTTGAGTGTCTCCATTTTCTGGTGACTATATTTCAAAGGTAAAAGCTAGAGGAGAAGGAGAGAAGTATCCTGAAGCTAATCCATGGATACCAGAATAGAGTAGAGTAGAGTAGAGTAGAGTAGAGTAGAGTAGAGTAGAGTAGAGTAGAGTAGAGTAGAGTAGAGTAGAGTAGAGTAGAGTAGAGTAGAGTAGAGTAGAGTAGAGTAGAGTAGAGTAGAGTAGAATAGAATAGAATAGAATAGAATAGAATAGAATAGAATAGAATAGAGGTAGGGTAGGGTAGGGTAGGGTAGGGTAGAGTAGAGTAGAGTAGAGTATAGTAGAGTAGAGTAGAGTAGAGTAGAGTAGAGTAGAGTAGAGTAGAGTAGAGTAGAGTAGAGTGGGACGGAACGGAACGGAACGGAACAGAACAGAACAGAACAGAATAGAATAGCTTTGTTAGCCAAGTGTGATTGGACACACAAGGAATTCAATCTGTGCACTAAGAAATCTTGTAAATTGTCTTCACCAATAAATGCCACCTGTTCCCTAGGAGAGTTTCTTGCACAAGTTTTGGCAGCTCGCAGACCTGTCTGGATTTTACAGGAAATCCTGTCTTTGCTAAAGAGTCTACTGATTCTGGCATCTGTTCTCCCAGGAGGACCAAGAGATATTTCAGAAAGACACTGAGCAGGGAGTCACTGTGTCACTGTGTTGTCTGCCTAACTGAAGCTTTGGAAAATTAAAGCACCAGAGCCAAATAAATTATTGATGCCCTCGTGAATGTTTAAGCAGACAAACACATTCTGAAATACGGTGGTGGGGGGGAGGGGAACATCATCACCCCATGATCCCCTCTTCTTTTCTCTGGCCATTTTTCCTGCAAGGGCACCAAAACATGGTCCCTTCTAGCAGCCCCAAATTCCACTTGGAGGATTTGTTACCCAGCTTTTGTTAGCTTCAGCAGTTAAGAGTGTGTTGGTTCACTCGCAGCCTTGAAGAATATATCAGTGACTGTCCAAGATTACCTTTTGCCTCTTTGTATTTACTGATGTTGTATGCTTCAAGGTTTCTGGTGCCCTTGAGAAGCTCTAACCGTTATTTATATGCAAGAGCACACCAGCTATATTTATTAAGATGGAAACTGAAGGGCCTGTTTGTTAGAGGGGAGGAGGGTGGCCGACAGGAATATTCTACTTAATATATAACATAACATTAAATTACAGGTATAAATTATCCAGTGTCACCCTTTGGAACTTTAAAACAAGAGTTGCAGAATAAAACTCAGAGTAAGCAGTGTTGAACTTGGGCAACAACGAGTGTTCTTAGTCTTCTTGTCCCTATTAACTGCTTATTGTTTCCCCCCCTATAATTGCTAGCATTTTAAATCAACAAATAGTTACCATTGAGCTTGATCCAATAAATAATCCATTTGTATTATTGCAGGTATTGGGGAAGGTTCCGGGAAAATTGCAGCAAAATTTAACACATGGACACACACACACACACACACTACTGCCAATAGAACCATTGGATTATTGATATCTAATTTAATCATGGCTAACCTGAAGTCAAGGTTGCTCAAAGCATTAACTGAATATAGATAAAATATAGCTCACTCAAAAACATAACAGTCTTCATAAATATAAACCATTTTAACAAACATGTTTCTAAATGATCCAGAACTGGATAAGTAGCAAACATATGTCCAAATCTATTGATACATCTATTTAATGGTGGGAGTTTTTTGTATGTTTGTTTAGTTAATAATATATTCACCTAGGAAGGAAATTGCCTAGAAATACACCAATCCTACCTTGTATGCGTTGGGGGGGGGGGTTCATAAAAATCAAGAACAACAGAATAACAGGATAGAATAATAGAGTTGGAAGGGACCTTGGAGATCTTTTAGACCAACCCCCAAGAGATTGGTTGTCCAATCGCTTCTTAAAAACTTGTGTTGGAGCATTCACAACTTCTGGAGGCAGGTTGTTCCACTGGTTAATTGTTCTAACTGTCTGGAAATTTCTCCTTAGTTCTAGGTTGCTTCTCTCCTTGGTTAGTTTCCATCCGTTGCATCTTGTCCTGCCTTCAGGTGCTTTGGAGAATAGCTTGACTTCTTTGTTGTGACCCCTGAGATATTGGAACACTGCTATCATGTCACCCCTTGTCCTTCTTTTCATTAAACTAATGTCCAGACCATAATTATCCAGATACCATCTTGAGATTTTTTTTCCTGCCTTCTCTAAATGTTTATGATTTTATGTAGGTGTTAGGTAGAATTCCTTTGAGGAAGAATTTTAATAAACAAGAGATTCACTACACTACTAAAGAGTATAGAAGACATAGTCTAGAACTACCCACCCACTCTACTACAGTGCTACATCATGTAGAAGAAGTTCTGTGCTGTTGGTTATCAGCAGGTATTCATGAGGAGATGTCCTTCCATGTCCACATTGTACGTGGAAGCAATTTCGATTTCAAACTAGACGTATGTGTGATATTTTATGGAACTATTTCAATATTTTGTGGAATATTTTTAATGAGTGCAAGGCATATACCCTAGGTTTTGCACTGTGGAAAGAATAACAGCGAACAAATTATAAGAGAAAAAAAACTGATTATCAGAGAAAAGAATGCAATTTTTTTTTCCGTGGCACCTAGCTTTCCAACTGAATATTTTTCGGTTCTGTACAGGCAAAGACCAACTGATTTTCTGGCATACTTTATTACTACCTTGTGTTATAAATTGGCTGCAGCTTTTGTTGATGATGGTCAATATACAAATGATTGTATTCAATCAGAAGTAGATTTCCATTTGTCGGTTACTCTACTAACCCCACATTAGCTTTTGTTTACAACAATAAAATTTCTTCTGTGGGTGTGACCAGGTGAGTTTCTTGCCTTTCTGTTCAAGCTTCTCTTTTCAAATTAATTTAAATTGATAGTCTGAAGCCATGACAGGCATATCAATGGGTGTGTTAAATCATATTTCTGTTGCAGCTGTTGTTGCTTGAAGCACTCACTGTTACGTTAGAGAGATGAAGTAAGAATAACACAAAATTACAACCAGAGCCTAATATTTAATATCTGTTCTGTCAAGAAATACAATTCTGGTCAAGCGCAGCTGCAGAAACAGTCACCTTGAATCGTGAGATAGGTGGCAAATAAATCTGATAAATAAACAAACAGCAACTAAGAGTACACCTGTACAGAACATGGATTGTGGTGAGAAAGTTAACAGAACTAGCTCTCTCTCAAATTCTGAGCAGGTCAGAATAGTTCTTTATTTCTCTGGGAGTGTACTTCTGAGTAAAACGGCAATCTAGATTTTACAAGAAATGATAACTCGAATGGAATGTGAAGGGGGAAAAAAAATCTGAGTCTTAAAAGTGAAGCTTCCCACAAAAACAACCCATTAATCCCCCGTCTTAAAATTGACGCCAGAAAATAATCAATAAATCTACAGATGATGATACACTATCTAATTACTCTCCGACTTAAGGATCAAAATCTTGCTTAAAATGTCATAACTTCCAGAAATATGGGACATTTAGGGCAAATTTAAGAAACTAAGAAAGTGTATTGAATGCATGACCAAAGAATTATTGGGAAGATAACCAAGTATATTTCTTAGCTGCCTTTTACAAATGTTGGGAATCTGATGTGGGACTTTAATAGATTTGAGGGTCCTTACATTACGAGTTGACATGGGGGAGTTGCCATTTTAATGTGAATTAGGCTGAAATGTCCATTTGAATCAACAGATTGGGGGAATGTCACGGACATAATATATCGTAATGTCATTAGAGTCTCTCATTATGTTCTCATAATAATATTCTCACTGTAAAATATGGATTAGAATGATAACCACAGTAGACATGATTATTCAGCCAGTTACAAGTTCATCTACCTGTTCCTGACCATGTTATGTTCAGCAGTTGCCTTAAAATTCTCCCCACTTAGTCTGCCTCAGTCAGGCCCTGCTTAGAGTGAATAAGGAGGCTGGAGACTAATCCATAAGGGACAGTTAGAGAAACTGAATAGATTTAGTCTGCAGAAGAAGAAAAAAAGAGGGAAGATGGAGTCTCAGTTGTTTGATATCTGAAGAGACATCTAGAGAAGATAGATCTAGAGAAGATTCAGGAATAGAAACAATGTGCGGAAATTACAGGGAAGTAGATTCAGGTTAGATATTAAAAGGAATGTATTGATGGTAAGAGCTACCAACCCATGCAACAGGCCGTATCCGTTTGCTGGACATCCTCAACAGAAGTTGCATAACCATCTTCTTGAAATGCTTTAGCACAAGATTTTTGAAATGAGAATAGAATAGAATAGAATAGAATAGAATAGAATAGAATAGAATAGAATAGAATAGAATAGAATAGAAGGGACCTTAGAGGTCTTCTAGTCCAGCCCCCCTCTCAAGCAGGAGAACCTATACCATCTCAGACAAGTGACTGTCCAGTCTCTTTTTAAAAACCTCCAGTGATGGAGCGCCCACGGTTTCCGAAGGCAAGCTGTTCCACTGGTTAATTGTCCTCATTGTTGGGAAGTTTCTCCTTAATTCTAGGTTGCTTCTCTCTTTGATCAGTTTCCAACCATTGTTTCTTGTCCTGCCCTCTGGTGCGTTGGAGAATAACGTGACCCCCTCTTCTTTGTGGCAGCCCTTCAAATACTGGAATACTGCTATCGTGTCTCCCCTATTTCTTCTTTTCTTTAGACTAGCCAAACGCAAGTCCTGCAGTCGTTCTTCATATGTTTTAGTCTCCAGGCCTTTGATCATTTTAGTTGTTCTTCTCTGAACTTTTTCCAAAGACTCAACATCTTTTTTTGTAGCGTGGTGACCAAAATTGGCTGCAGTATTCCAGGTGTGGTCTCACTAAGGTTTTATAAAGCGGTACTAATGCTTCGTGTGATCTTGATTCTATGCGTCTGTTTATACAACCCAGGATTGTGTTAGCTTTTTGGGCTGCTGCTGCACACTGCATTGGAACTCCAGGAGTTCTGCATTATTTAAAAAAAAAAAAAAAAAACTAGCAGATTTTGGGGGAAAAAAAACCACGAATGCCTCTTGTTTACCAGATGTTTCAGTCAGTAAGATCTTGGATTCAATGGGTTTTGAGTCCCATCCAATTTAAGGGTTAGCGAGCATATCAACCGATCAAATAAAAAAAAATTCTGAAAGTAAAGTACATCTCAAAATGCATGCATTTTTTTTTTTTAAATGAAACAGAGCAAAACCTTTTAAAGCTCCACAATAGGAGAATGGCCCACATTTTATTAGATAATATTTTGTACAGGTAGTCCTTCCTTTGGTGACTGTTCGAAATGACAACAGCACTGAAAAAAGTGACCGTTTTTCACACTTACGACCGTTGCAGCATCCCCATGGTCACGTGATCGAAATTTGGATGCTAGGCAGCTGCTTCATATTTATGACGGTTGCAATGTCCAGGGTTCCTGTGGTCTCCTTTTGTGACCTTCTGACAAGCAAAGCCAATGGGGGAAGCCAGAGTCCCTTAACCACCATGTTCCTAATTTATTAACTGCAGTGATTCACTTAGCAACTTAACAACTGTGGCAAGAAAGGTCGCAAAAATGGGCCAAAGCTCACTTACACAACTGTCTCACTTAGCAACAGGAATGTGATCGTAAGTTGAGGACTACATGCACGCCGTATATTATAACCTGCTCGGAGCTATGGCTTTTTGGGCATATGCTTTCTTTGTCTGGTCGTATATTTCAAATTGAAAAGTGACCTGCATTCAAGCCTGGGGGGGAAAAAAATGAGAAATAGGGAGAAGCGGAGTTAATAAATTCATGCATCCCTATTGCCTGTCATTTATGAGTGATGGTTCTGTTAGTATATTATGTGTACATCATTCTCCCTATGCTTGGTTGTGAGAGCATTGTCTGCTCCTGGGTTGAATGGCGGTGCCCAGGCATTTGAAAGCTGGGATTCTACAGCAGGTGAAACAACCTTGAGCACTCATTGAATCAAAGGCAGAATGGAAACTCTGCCTTCGTTCCTGTTATCAGATCGTGTGGTTATAGATCTTGCCTAGAGGTTTGAATACGTTGCTCGAAATAGAGCAAAGTCGCCTGTATTCCTTCCCCCCCCCCATACACACACACACGAGATAGCATTGTGGTTATAAGATTGCCGATAAGAGAAGAGTCCCGTCAGTGCAGTACTAAATTTCGTTCTTGACATGCAGAAAATGACAAGCTGAACCTATTAACCTTCTGCTCTTTAACAGTAAATATGGACATTCAGCAAGTATTCCTCCTGCCAGCCACTAAGATAACTTTATTAAAACTTGGATCACCCGATGACAACATGACATCAAGATAAATGGGGATGCTTACAAATGCATTTAGGCGGTCCTTTATTACTGGAGTGTGTTGAGAGAGAACACAGGTGCTCAAATTGGAACCAATGTATCTCTGTAAGTCTGTCCTTTGTCTGTCCTCCTCCTCCTCCTCCTCCTCCCTCCTCCTCCTCCTCCTCCTCCTCCTCCTCTTCCCTTTGATATTTCCCAAGATGTACAATAAGACCACCATTAAGATGTTATCCTACATGAAAAAGGAGAGATGGAAACAAATTATTAACATTTTTGATATGCTAATGATTTTGTCACCGAGCACATGCAAAGATTTACCTGTCAAAGCTAAGCTTTCCTTAGATTTATATGAAAATTTGAAAAGATATGAACATTTTTTTCCTTCTTCTTTTCCTCCCCAATATTGGCTCTCTCTTTCATTGTTCATTATTTACATAATAAAGTCTCCCGGGACAATAATGTTCTTCAATAATGCTCACAATATTTATTCTGTTTACTATTCGTACTACGCACTGCATTATATTATAGTTACTACATTTTATATTAATGCCCTCCCTTCCTATTGATATAAGTATTCTGGTTATATAAATACACTAAACAAATAAATTTATATGTGCTCCTTCTTCCCTCCTACCTTGCCCACCTGGGTAGGGTCCAATCACAATAAAAAATGATAAAATTACCCAAAAGGAATAAACTCAATAGGCACTCCTATAGAAACAATGTCTCTAAGTTCTGCATTTATTCAGAACAAGATGGATGCCTAACTGATCACCAATTTATTTTTTTTACATTTTAGGCTATATATACCTCATAGCTAATAAACTGATTATAGACACCCTAACCCTAACCCTAACCCTAACCCTAACCCTAACCCTAACCCTAACCCTAACCCTAACCCTAACCCTAACCCTAACCCTAACCCTAACCCTAACCCTAACCCTAACCCTAACCCTAACCCTAACCCCCTAACCCTACCCTAGCCCTAGCCCTAGCCTAGCCCTAGCCCTAACCCTAACCCCCTAACCCTCACCCTCACCCTCACCCTCACCCTACCCCCTAACCCAACCCTAACCCTAACCCTAGCCCTAGCCCTAGCCCTAGCCCTAGCCCTAGCCCTAGCCCTAGCCCTAGCCCTAGCTACCTATACCCTAACACCCTAACACCCTAACACCTAACACCCTAACACCTAACACCCTAACCCCTTTTAACCCCCTACCCCCTAACCCCCTAGCCCTAGCCCTAGCCCTGCCCTAGCCTAGCCCTAGCCCTACCCCTAACCCTAACCCTAGCCCTAGCCCTAGCCCTAGCCCTAGCCCTAGCCCTAGCCCTAGCCCTTGCCCTAGCCCTAGCCCTAGCCCTAGCCCCTAACCCTAACCCTAACCCTAACGTACCCCCATCATTTTTTTTTAAAATTAGCAATGTAATTATCAGTTACTGCCTGATAGTGCTGTATTTTTTTTTTCCAAACTACTATTTTTCGGCATGGCTTTTAATAAACTCCCACTAACGTCATTCACCTTATTCTCTCAACAGTGTTCACATCTGTCTTTATCCCTTGGTTGCGTGTAAGATGCATCATGTGTGTGTGTCATAATGTCATCACGCCCATTTGCATTCGTTTGCAGGATTGGGCTGTGCCGCCCGCAATGGCAGTTGCCTGTGCCATGTTCTATTAAGTCTTGCTAGATCAGGGGTGGGTATTCTCACTATATTGTAACTCTGTCAATGAACACAGAAACCAAATACCAAGGTTCCATAAATAGTATCAGATGTCCAAACTAATTTTGATCAGAAATGTGACTCCCTCATTGCACATCAACCTACAGTTAAGCATTTTATTCTGTGGGGGGGGGGAGTGAAAGTGAGGTTCTGTGCTTTAAGAAAGAGGGGGGAAAAAAAAGATTCATGGAAAGTGTTACATTTTTCCACATCAAAGGGCCATCTACAGCTGTGATATAAGATGTACTACAGTGACTTTCTTAAGTCATTTTACAATGGATAAACCTTTTTTTCTTTCTTTTTTCTTTTGCTTGGCCTGAGTAGGTTTTATTTAACTTTGGGGGAGGAAGCGATTATACGTTTAGGTGATATATATTTGTTTTGATCCAGCTAGTATTAGGAATAGAATAGAGCTGGAAGGGACCTTGGAGGTCTTCTAGTCCAGCCCCCCGCTTAAGCAGGAGAACCTACACCATCTCAGACAGGTGATTGTCTAGTCTCTTCTTAAAGATCTCCAGTGATGGGGCGCCCACAATTTCTGGGGGTAAGCTGTTCCACTGGTTGATTGTCCTCACTGTCAAGAAGTTTCTCCTTAAATCCAAGTTGCTTCTCTCCTTGATCAGTTTCCAACCATTGTTTCTCGTCCTTCCCTCTGGTGCTTTGGTGAACAGCCTGACCTCTTCTGCCTTGTGGCAGCCCCTCAGATACTGAAACACTGCTATCATGTCTCCCCTATTTCTTCTTTTCTTTAAACTAGCCAAACCCAAGTCCTGCAGCTGTTCCTTGTATGTTTTAGCCTCCAATGTTACCATTCTACAATTAGATGATTTTCTCATTTGTCTCTTTCCAACCCATGGTACAAAGTACCATGACACACCATTGTACATGGTATACAAAGAACGGTTACAGGAATTGGGTATGTCTAGTCTAATGAAAAAAAAAAAAAGGACTAGGGAGACATGATAACAGTGTTCCACTATTTGAGGGGCTCCTACAAAGACGAGGGGGTCCAACTATTTTCCAAAGCACCAAAAGGCACGATGAGAAATAATGGATGGAAACTAACCCAGAAGAGAAGCAACCTAGAACTGAGAAGAAATTTCCCAACAGTGAAAGCAATCAACCAATGGAAGAGCTTTCCCTTCAGAGGTTTGTGGGTCCTCCATCACTGGAGGCTTTCAAAAAGAGACTGGACAACCATTTATGTGAAATGGTATAGGGTGTCCTTCTTGAGAGGGGGTTGGACTAGAAGACCTCCAAGATTCTATTCTATTCTATTCTATTCTATTCTATTCTATTCTATTCTATTCTATTCTATTCTATTCTATTCTATTCTATTCTATTCTATTCTATTCTATTCTATTCTATTCTAGAAAAAGATGAAAAAATGTATTAGATATAATAGCTTTATCATTATAAAAAGGGCCACAAGACAGTTTTCAAACAACAGATTCAGCTTTGAACTTACAAAATCATATTGTCTGATCTTTCCTTTCCTTCAAGAAAGGGACCATTTAAAGGCTGAATGTTGACCAATGTCATTAAGTCAACTTTTAAAAGGTGGTGTGGAGGGAAACCTTTCAAGATCATATAACCTCCTTTTCTGTGCCAAATGAATGTCCAAGGGCATAGTTTGAAATAATGAAAACCTTTTTTTGCTTGGACAAATACTAAGGACAGATTTCCTTAGTCACTGACCATCATCAAGTTGTCAATTTATTTAAAAAAATTGGTCCCTTCCAACTCTGTTCTATGTGCTATGTTCTACAAATTGCAAATTGTCCTGGAGAGGGAGGAGACAAAACAGAGAAAAAGCTATGGATGAGCAGAGGGCTAAGTTTGCTACTAAAAAGCAAATTCATGGGTAAAGATTACATTTGATCTGCTGCCCGGAAGTGACAAGCTTTTTGCTTATTACTGAAAGGATTGGGAAGTTAAGAGCCGAGAAAATAGCCCCTGAAGCGGCAGTGCAATTGAGGCTTCGGAGATACACAAGGTAGTTTTCTAAAGTGCTCCTTCCAGGGAATCTGGAGCTTGTGTTCAATTACTATCTAAAATTAGGTTGGAAGCAAAGGATGACACCATTGTGTGTAATTCCCATCCATGCAAGCAGGATGTAGTTCAGCCTTATTCAACTCCATGCCTGGGGAGATGATTCAAAAGGTGTGAGTAATCGGAAAGCTCAGTGATTCCCAAACACTCTCACAGCACTTTTAATTTGTGTGAATGGCTTCAGATAATAAGGGGAGATCATTCACACAGAG
Organism: Azemiops feae; assembly: GCA_023970755.1. Classification (NCBI taxonomy): domain Eukaryota; kingdom Metazoa; phylum Chordata; class Lepidosauria; order Squamata; family Viperidae; genus Azemiops; species Azemiops feae. The sequence continues at coordinate 2,467,595 of JALGBA010001203.1, forward strand.
TTAGGCTGATGTGGAAGAGTGGCTGGAGGTAAATCAGGGGTGCTTCTTGCATTATAGACTGAAGACCTGGGAGAACTTGAAAGAATGGTGGAATGACTTTTGAGAATGGATAGTGTTTATGTCTGGTTTCTTTGCTTCCTGATTCCATTTGTGGCCTTAAAAGTTCTGGCTGAGCCCCAAAGAGGTATTGCCTACTCTGGCCAGGGTTCCTACATTCCCTTCTAAAGATAGGAGAAGATGTCTGACCACAGTCTTTAAGTCAGGGGTCTTCAAACCTGGCCCTTTTATGACTTGTGGACTTCAACTCCCAGAATTCCTCAGCCAACGTGCCTGCTGAGGAATTCTGGGAGTTGAAGTTCACAAGTCATAAAAGGGCCAAGTTTGAAGGCCCCTGCTTTAAGTGAAGCAGGAGAAGAAACCCCAAACTTCCTGGATTAGAGAAGTTTGCTAGCGGTCCTTTTTTGTTTATTCTCTGGTTAAATCACACGGAACAAATATTGTTTTGTGACATTGTGATTTCAAGAAAAATGGAAGACTTAGGGATAAAGCCCCAGGGGAAACTGGGAGATATCTTTTGCACAGTCATGTATTCCCGTGCACTAAATATATACAGTTTTGTCCAATAGACAGGATGTTGAATGAAAGTTAATGCAGCTTCTCACTGTTGCAATGTACTTATGGCATTTCATGCATCGGCATAGATGTAAGAAGAAGTGTTCCTGTTTCAGATATGAGTATGATTTCAGCAGATGTGAAGTTGAGAAGGGTAAAAAGCTCTTTACATTCCTGATTTTGGTCACCATAAAGATTTCAGTGTCCCTCAAAAGATTTGACCAGAGAAGAAACATCTTAGATGTTAGTCTCACAATATTTAATCCAGCTAGCAGCTAACCAAGTCATTTTTTATTATTATTATTATTATTATTATTATTATTATTATTATTATTATTATTATTATTATTATTATTATTATTATTATTATTATTATTATTATTATTATTATTATTATTATTATTATTATTATTATTGTTGTCGTTGTTGTTGTTGTTGTTGTTGTTGTCATTATTATTAGGTTTACTTCTACACTATTAGAATATTAGAGTGAGCTCTTCAGATAATGCCAAAAAAGACAAAAATCTGTAAAAATATATATATAAATTCATACACCATTTGTATTTGATTCTGTGTTAGGGTTAGAATTATACACATATAGACAGACACATATACACACAGAAAAGACACAGAGACACTACACACAGAGAGGGTTAACACGCAAGGGAATCCAGAGCAAAATATTTACCCTACAACAGTGATGGCGAACCTTTTAGAGACTGAGTGCCCAAACTGCAACCCAAAACCCACTTATGCGTCGTCGAGTGCCGGGTGGGTGTGGCCCATTGGCTGGGTGTGGCCCATTGGGTGGGCATGGCTAATTGGGTGGGTGTGGCTGCGGTGGTAACGGCAGACTGGGTGGGACTAAAAAAGTTCAATCAATCAATTCCAACTTTGCAAGATCTTTTTTTTTTCCGCTAGAAGTTGAAATTGACTGATTGAACCTTTTTTTTTTTTGCACACGGCGGCGGAGGCCTAAAGCGAAAAGGTTTTATGAAACCAAGCTGAAGGCCTAGGACTGGGGCGACGGTGCGCATGCCCACAGAGAGGGCTCTGAGTGCCGCCTCTGGCACCCGTGCCATAGGTTCGCCACCACTGCCCTACAATATTGAATGAAGTTTTCCTTCAGAGAATACCAGATGTTGGACACAAAAGAGAGAGAGGATGGAAAAGAAAACAGATCAGAGTAGACTTTATTCACTTTTTTATTGTATATAGTAGCTGGTAGTATATAGTACATAGTAGTTGGTAGTAAAATGTTCAATTTCTTCAGTTCTCCAAAATCTTTAAAATGCAGTTGCCTTCTGAAAGGTGTGATATTTGTTTTGATCAGCTAATAATGGAGTTTTGTTTGGCTCTCTTCTGTTGTGTTCTCCTTGGAGAATTTACCAGTGTGCAATGGTGATAAAATGTGAACTGAACACTTGTCAAGGCTGTTCTTACAGTGTTTTCCTTATTTTTGTAAATATTACAGGTTCACCTCTTGCACTTTAAATAAGTTGGTTAAGAAGACAAAACTTGGGGTACTTAAAAGAGAGAAAGAAAGAAAAAACAACAACTAGATTTGTTCCCGCTGAAGGTGCAAATTTTCTGTCGTTTTTTTTTTTTTTTTTTACTTTCCCTTAAGGAGCTGACAATTTTCCGTAAAGGTCAGAATTTTCAACAAAGTGTTAGAAACGAAAATAACAATGAAACATCAGCTCCCACCCCAATGAAAATAATTGCCACAGAGGAACCAAACATCTCTAAGAGAATGAATAACATGAGCTGTAAAAACAAGCCATCTTCTCTTTTGCATTAGGTTCAGAAAACTTTCTCCCTGGACCAGTCTCCAGTGAAGAAGGGATGTGGTTTATAGGCATAGAGAAAATCCAATATCAGGTTTGAAGAATTTGATAATAATCCATTGTGTGCACATTGGAGACTTTGGTTTTTAATCTCATGTGGAGCATTCCATACCGAGTGTCAGTTTAGATACTTTACTGCGCTTCAACTCTGGATGGTGCACAACTCTGATTTGCTTTTTACAATTGTCTCCCTAGTAGAAACAGCTGTCATAGGGGAAAAAAAACTATGCATGCATAAAAGTGTATGCTTTTGCCATGCTTGATACACTCCAGACTATGACTATGGCAGATTCTGCTTGAAAAATGGACCAAGGGGAGATTTATGCCTCTCTCAAATCATTTCCAGGGTGAAGGCAGTGGGTATAATGGTTATTGACCAGCTGAAGATTTATGTTTGGGTTGAACTGTCATCATTCTTTTGGACAATGGATTGTTTCTTACACATATCATAAATAATGGGCAGTATTTCATTCAAACTGATGAGTCCAAAGAATTGCGCATTGGGAGGGAAGAGGTTGCCTAACATAGAAAATATCTTGCCACTCAAAATGGGAATGTTCTTGCTATGGGATCAGGCGGAGAGACATGGGATGAACACGGCAATGAAGGCGGTCGTGGATTAGTTGAGAAGAGTGGATGCCCACTCAAGAGTCCCAAAGAAACTTGTTCCATGGTGGCAACTGCATTCCAAACCCTGTTGGGCAGGAGATTCTTAAGGGGGTCGTAAGGAATAGGGTAAACTTATTTAGTACCTGAAAGCTTGGAGTCCTGTTATGTGTGAAGAATCAGGACCACACATTAAGTTTCAGCTCAGATGATTTATTGCTCAAGTCTCTAACAAGAATTTAGTCAACTAACAGTCATTACTAAATTGGCACCAAGGAAGGATTAACAGAATTCAAGAGGGATTGGATTTAGATTGCTTGTGGGAACGTAATGACCCTAGGATGATTCCCCACTTCACTCCACACCCAGGATCTATTTGCTACAGGTCCCCATTTTGTCCATTAACTGTCCTCCATTATCTTTAAGAGCTTTGTTGTTGTTGTTGTTGTTAGTTGCGAAGTCATGTCCGACCCATCGTGACCCCATGGACAACGTTCCTCCAGGCCTTCCTGTCCTCTGCCATCTTCTGGAGTCCATTTAAGCTCACGCCTACTGCTTCAGTGACTCCATCCAGCCACCTCATTCTCTGTCATCCCCTTCTTCTATTGCCCTCCATCTTTCCCAGCATTAGGCCCTTCTCCAGTGAGTCCTTCCTTCTCATTAGGTGGCCAAAGTACTTGAGTTTCAACTTCAGGATCTGGCCTTCTAAAGAGCAGTCGGGGTTGATCTCTTCTAGGACTGACCGGTTTGATCACCTTGCAGTCCAGGGGACTCACAGGAGTCTTCTCCAGCACCATAGCAAGCCACAAAATGATGCTAGCACACTTTAAAAAAATAGGATTTAAGGTCAATTTAGCATTGTCTTAGTCTTCCATATCATCTTTTATTAAATAAACTTAAGAAATTGCTTCTGAAAGTATATCACGAGTCCATCTGGAGCGGGTCATAGATGAAACGGTTAAAATAGATACAGGTAGAGCCCTCAAGAAGCTGCTGTACTTTGGAGATTTTTGTTTGGGTTTCCTGGACACACTAATTCCTGTTTGGGCTAAAATATTTTATATCTCTGTGAATGAAATGAATGAATCAAATCTGATGGTGATTTCCTGTTTTGCATTGATAGGGCCATGGAAGAAAGAGTCTCAAAAAAAAAAAATAGTTTGTGGGTGTTATGTACAATATGAATTTACTGCCATAGTAAAACATTTAGCAATCCAAAATCAGTTTGAGGGAATCTATACTTCTTTGTCTCTTCAAAACACACCATCACACACAAATACTACTCTCTCTCATGTACAAACACAAAAACAAAAACATCAGCCACGTACATTTTATTGTCTATAGCAACTGTTGTAAGAAAAATCAGGTCAAGTTCCAAGCCGGGAATAAAAAATGGAGACTGCTTAGGAAAAAAAGATCCAGTTTATTGAAGAGCAGAACCAACAGCATGCGGTTCTGGGGCAGCTGACCAACTGGTTTTATGAGTACATGGATTTTTATACAGTTTTCATAGCATTTCATGATCTACAGGCTTGCTTTGTGTGTTTTGTTATTTGATTGGTTTTACTTGTTTTGCAAAGGCTCATGATGGGTCTTAATTATCACTTTCCTAGGTTCTAATCCTGTCAAACAAATGTAATTAATTTTACCCCCTTATCTTTAGTCTGTCTATTACAGGGGTGTCAAACTGCCGGCCCGCGGTCCGGATCTGTCACACCAAAACCACGCCCACCCCATTGCCGGTAATGGGAAAAAAGTTGCGATACATCGCGACATGTCATGTGATGTCACGGGTTTGACACCCGTGGTCTATTACCTCCATCGAGCTCTCTTTGTGAATCAACAGGCCTGTTTCAATGTTTCTGCTTTTCGCAATAGCCAGGGGCTTCATGAGTGAAACGTTGCTTCTGTATTCCTTTTCCTTAGTTTTATTCTTGTAATTTGGGGGGGGGGGTAGTAAAAAGGATTAGGGTGGTGTTCTTATCACACAACCTTGTTGAGTAAAATAAGTGTTCTCCATATATGTATCAAAGCTTACATCTTTTTAGGGTATATGTTGCTAGCAGTATCATGGCAAATACCTCTTTCATTGAATAGAATATCTTCTTACTCTTATCAAAATAATTTCTGCCTTTTGGTGTTTGAAGTATGAAAGTCTTTAACAATCTTGCTAAAAGAGGAATATGTGGGTACAGCTGTGTAATTATAAATTAGAAGCCAGGACATACACATAGCTTGTATATAGCAATGTGTGTGAGGAGTATAAAAGCTTGGACATTTGTGCTGTTTTCCCCAATGATACAGTCTCCAGGTATCTTGCTTCCTTTATTGTTTTTCTATACCACAACTATCCCAAAGGACCTGTGGTGGTTTATGAGATAAAACAACACAACAAAACCATTCAATAAATCATCACACAATTATAAGAGAATGCTGAGGGAAAAAAGAAAAAAAAAGTAATTCCTTGCAATTACATCGACTTGTTCCAGGCTGGATCTGACTTCCAGGCTAAGACGTAGATTCAAAGGGCAAGTAAAGATTTCTAGAAAGATTTAATGATCTGAAGATAGAGGCCTGTCAGGAATGATGATGCCGGTTGAAGAATCAGACTGAGAATGAAGGAGACTTTCTGCTTGCTTGTTTATATGTAGTACTCAATTCATGATTACAGTTGGGAACAGACTGTCTGGTGCTAAGTAATGTAGTCATTAATTGATTTTTACCCAATTTTATGATCTTTTTTTACCACAGCTGTTCAGGAAATCTGGCTTCCCTCGTTGATTTTGCTTGTTGGAAAGTTGCAGATAGTGATGGCGTGATGCTAGGGCATGGCAAAGGTGATAAATTCACACCAATTGCCAAGCATTTGAATTTTGATCAGGTGACCATGGGGACACTGAAATGTCATAAGTGCTAGGACTTGTCATAATACCATTTAACTTGGTTCTAGGTTTTTGAGCTATCCAGTTGTCTATTGAGATTCTCAGTCATCCAGGTCATAGTTGTCCCAAAGATGCTTTTTCATGAGGCAACTGGAATTTCTTGTTTTTCTTTGAAGACGTTTGACTTGTCATCCAAGAAGCTTCTTCAGCTCTGACTGGATGGTGGGGAATCCAGAAAGAGGGGTCAAAGAGGCCAGCTATGTCAAAATTGAACAGCCCTCTCTCAACAGAGGGGAAGGGATATGACACCATCTATCTCCAGTCCACAACACAGTCCTTTCAGCAGTTCCAAGAAGGCTATCTGCACCACTCAGGTGACCCTGAGGACACAGATAAACCTCCAAGTGGCCTCAATGACCACCTGAAAGAATGCCAATGACCAGCTGTCTGCAAGGAGTATAAATCCTTCCATTCCCCACCATCCAGTCAGAGCTGAAGAAGCTTCTTGGATGAGAAGCGAAATGTCTTCAAAGCAAAACAAGAAAGTTCAGTTGCCTCATAAAAAACATCTTTGGGAGAGCTATCCAGTTCTAAGAATATTCCATCTTTGGACTTGGATGGGCTCAGAGCACCTCCACATTATATGTTTAACTTTGTTCATGCTGGTCTCATTTGAAAAGATGCTGGTGATGATATTGTTTGATATCTCTCTCAACACTCTTTAGAGAAAGCAGTTGAAAATCAGCAAAAAAAAAAAAAGAGTTGAATCAGCATATGGTCTTGGTAAGCAAAGTCATTTCTTCATCCTGAATTTTCCTGACAGAATAATTAATCAGTGGAACAACTTGCCTCCAGAAGTTGTGGATGCTCCAACACTGGAAGTTTTTAAGAAGAGATTGGACAACCATTTGTCTCAAATGGTATAGGGTTTCCTGCCTGAGCAGGAGGTTGGACTAGAAGACCTCCAAGGTTTCTTCCAATTTTGCTATTCTGTTAATCCTCTTTTTCCACCTCTTATTTCCCTTTTTCTGAAAAAAAAAAAGATCTGTAAATTTATGAAGGCCACATTATTGAAACCACTCTTCATCTTTTCAACCACAAAGAATGGTGTTCTGCATGCAGGCTGTGATCTGGTTCTCTTCCTGTGCATTGGCTTCCCCCATCCCTATCTTGCAGGAAAACACTCAGGCACTAAGTTGGTGGATGTTTTTATGCTGTCAAGTCCTCAGTGATGCTTGCCTTTTAACTTTGGAGCTACGAGAAACATTAGAGAACATTACATCTAAACATCTGTGCAGTCATGGGGATGAAGCATACTTGATTGCTGAAATATGGCCCCAAGAGGGAAAAAAAAGGGACTCTTTTTTTAGACGGTTTTATAGATAGTAGTGAGAAAGGAAAAGAGCAGACAGGATGGGTGGGAGAAGGTCAGCTATTTCAGTGAAACTCCCTGAAAGTGAATGGAATCAAATAGCTATCTTGGAAAAAAAAAATCATTATTTTAAGACACAAGAGAATCAGATGCTTCCATCCCATTATTAGAATGAGCTAATTACTTGGTTTGGAATGAATGTAAGAACATAAATGTTCCCTTGCTAAATCGGATCATTGCTCCGTTCTCCACTCTACGAGAATGTCCATATGCGGCAAAGGATAAATCCAAAATGGTGGTATTCTTGAATATCAAGTTTTTGCTTAGCTATCACTCTATAGTTGAATGGTTGTGAACTCAGAGTAAGCTATTTAGATTCTCCCAGTTGGCTGCAGTTTTTTTTTATTATTATTATTATTTTATTGAAACGAATGGGAACATCGATCACAATTAAACCTGGATTAAGATCTTTTTTTATATTATCCAACTCTTGTTATCAGCCTTGAATGTACTGTCAGCCACCTTCAGTTGGTGGCCCTGTGATTAAGTATTATTAGAGTAAAGAAGAAAAATAAAACATAAACTCCGTGTACATTATTCACTATTTACGAAAGTTCAAAAAATCAAGTCACTAGCCTCTCAAAAAAAGTTAAATGAAAATCTATTTGTGGGCACCTTGATGCTCTCCGTGCTCGGTTATTTTCTTGCAGCCATTTCATGACCAGACTAGCTAACACGATCAAGTCTGAAGATGTTACCTAGTTGGGTAGTGAAATGTCTGCAAAAAAACCCAACAAAGCTGAAAGAGCACCAAGACCCCACCGTTCAACCTTGAACTACAAATATTCTCTTCTATTCTCTTCATTTTTAAGCCATTTGTGTGAAACGTCTATAAAGTTCTGGGATTTTTTTACTATCTGTCCACAAATCTTTCCCCCTGCCCTGTTTTTCCATTAGGCACTGAAAACTTGAAAATTCACAAGCTGCTTCATGCAACCAGCTTCTTTTGTTTCTTTATGTTTAATTATGAACATTTACCATGATGGGATGTTCATAGTGAAATTTATAATTTAGATGAGAATTCTTCAGCAGTCATAAACGTATATCATAGTTTGTAGAGATCTCTCTGTGTCTCTCTGTCTCTGTCTCTCTCTCTGTCTCTCTCTCTCTGTCTGCCTCTCTCTCTCTCTCTCTCTCTCTCTCTCTCTCTCTCTCTCTCTCTTTGTGTGTATATGTGTGTGTGTGTGTGTAGCCAGTGCAGAGCAATTTAATGCATATTAGCATTGTGGACTAATGTACAAGTTTCTCCCTTTCTCTTCAGGTACCCATTTTAAGGAATTTCCAACCCTGTAGTGTTACTCTTGGCCCTGTGTTATCTTGTTACCTTGGCCTAACTCGAACCAGGGTCCCTATCAGGGGGATTCATTTGCAGAGAAACCTGCTGGTCAGCTCAATTGATCGTGGGTGAAATGCAAAGCCTTGTCATAAATCTCGGGCTTAGAGGCTAAGGTTTTATGATCCAATACATTTTCTGGAATCTCCCGGGTGCTGTAGATCAGAATTCATGCAATATTTCCTCTCCATCTTCAGGGTGATTCCGATTTCACTCATTTCCCAATGTTATGTGCCTATGCTAAGTGATCACAATGAAGGGTTGGGAAGGAAAATAGAATTTTGTGAAAGGTAGAATGTGTTGTAAAACGTACTTGTGATATATATGGGAGTACAGAGCCCTGGACATAGGTACAAGTCATCCATAGGTATGGTACAAGTCAGTTTTTTTCTTCTTCTTCTCACTGTGACACTCATATTTGTCATCTATCAAGCTTAACTTTTCCAAGATTTTTAGACAGGTCATTTTAGAAAGACCTCGGGAGGGAAAAATGCAGAAGTAACACCTTGGGAAATGTCTAAGACCTGAACACAAAATTGTTCTCTAGGAGAATACCTGGAATTTCCAAGGAAATTGCAAGTCTAGATGGGTTTGTGGCTGGAAAGAACAGCTCCGGGACATCCAGTCTTTAGTGGCCACAAAAATCAGGCTGTAACTAGGGATAACGTTCCACTATTTTTCAGCCTGTGTAATATATAAAGGGCTAAATGTTTCCACCATGTTGTCTGGGGAACAGGATACAAATGTACTTGTGTTGTGTTGTATTTGGATCTGCCTAATCCATGATGATAAATGTATTCATTCTATTATTTATATTGTGCACATGGATTCAGGCAAATCATATAATGAAAACTTACTTTAAGTTGATTGTTTTTAATTTTTTCTTCTTTTATTGCTTTGTTTCGAAGGTGAAGCAATGGAAAGGTTTGAACAGAGAAGTCTTTTAAACATCAAGAATGTGTGAGACATTTCCACAGGGGTCATTGTAAAACACATTAGGACAACTGAATTATTTTTATTCAAAGTTTGGAGGCATCTGTATCTTGTCTAAGGCTCAGAACATTTTCTTCGGACACTTTTTTAGCCTGCCTATATAGCAATAGCACTTAGACTTATATACCAGTTCACAGTTCTTTACAGCCCTCTCTGAGCGGTTTACAGAGTCAGCCTATTGCCCCTAACAATCTGGGTCCCCATTTTACCAACCTTGGAAGGATGGAAGGCTGAAGCAACCTTGAGCCAGTCGGAATCGAACTGCCAAAGTGCAGTCAGCCGGCAGTCAGCAGAAGTAGCCTGCAGGACTGCATTCTAACCACTGCGCCATACACGGCTCTATACAGTAGTGGCCAAAATTGTGGAAACCATTTGGGAAAGGTGTACAATAGAAATGCCACCTTTGGTTAAGTTTCCACCAATTTTTCTTCTAATTTCTTTATAACTGTAGTCTTGTTCACTTAATAATACTATTTTACATTGCTTTCTGGGCAACCAGTCAACACTTTGCACCATTACTTTAATTTTATTATGTTTTACAAGCTCACTAAATGAAAGAACACAAAAAAACCCCAACCAACTTGATAGTGATCACATAACACACTGACAAATGTCCTCCTCTCAGCTTCAATACATGACATCAATAATTGAATCCTACTGTGATCTGATTGGCTCATTGACAAAACAAGATGACACCTGATTGGCTCTCTAAACACTCACGCTCATTGGCTACAATCGGATGAAGGAAAGCTACCTGATATCAACCTAAGCAAGTTGTGTTTCCTTTTTCTGGTTATTTGGCTATAACTTTTCATAGAATACAGTACAGATAATTGAACAGACCATGTTGCATTACATTCTTGCTTAAATTATCTTTCCATTGATATATAATTTTATGGTATTACTCCCCCCCCAAAAAAGTGGCGTTATTAGCCATCAAACCTCAAAAATACACTTTTCCCGAAAGGTTTCCACAATTTTGGCCACTACTGTACACATAGATGCACAGAACCGTTTTGGCAATTGCAGAAGAAGTGTAGTTTCCCCCCCCCCATTTTTGCAGATTGAACCCTGAAATTTGCACTGAAGATGTTACTTAGTTCAATAACAAAACATCTGCACGCAAACAACCCAGCTCAGAGAGCACCCTCAAATCTCTCCCACAGGGTCTTTTTTCTGGGAGTTGCAGCTCTCTCAACACTTTGAGGAAGGCCCTTTGCCAAGTACCCTTTTGAATGCTTTCCACATCCCTATTAAACGCACCCTGATCTTGTGCTGGCCGATAGTGATGTTGTTACATGCCAGATTAAATTAATTGTGATGCTCAGACATGGCTTGACAGAGTATGCCAGTGCACCGGTGTCAATTCAGAGGTTAACAGTTTGTAGCAGATTATTCGTGCCATTCAATATAATTAGGTACCAGAAAATAGAATGTGTATTGAAAAAAGTTTGCTATTGTTTACACATGGCAGAAGAAGAGACTCTATTTCAAGGTTTGCATGCGTGGTTTCGTTACAAAAAGCAATCCCTTGCTCCCAGGGAAATGATATTTACATTTGCATAAACAGAGAAGCATGTAGGAGATCAGATAATGCCCCAAAGCAGTAAGTGATTAAAAATGTCTACCTGTCTGTCTTATTCTCATTACCATCCTCCTCTAAAATAGATTGGCAGATTGGAACGTGCATGTACAGTGGTAACAGAATAACAAAATAACAAAGGTGGAAGGGACCTTGGAGGTCTTCTAGTCCAGTCTCCTGCTCAAGCAGGAGACCCTATACCACTCCAGACAAGTGGCTCGTCTAGTCTCTTCTCAAAAGCCTCCAGTGATGAGCACCCACAACGTCTGAAGGTGCTTGACATTAATTGGTTCCAGGAGGGGCAACAAATACTAAAAAAAGGATGATTCCCAAACAAACCATGTGACTTACCATGTGACATTTGTTTCGGCTGGGAAGAACTTTCTATCTGTCCCTTTTCCTATGTCAGCAACCTTCCCAACATATCTATCTTCTTGTCCACCCTCTGTGGCTGTCCCCCTCCTTTTGCAGTGACCTTCCCAGCATGGCCAACTTCCTTTCCACCCTCTGCAGCTGTCCCATTCTTCCTATCGCAGTGTGTCAAGTACTAAACAAACACAAATGCATTGAGTACCAAAGTCACTGAGTTTTGAAACAATTGGGTATGATTTCTTGCTCACATGCGGGCAAAGACGTAAGTGATTAAAAATGTCTGCCTGTCTTGTTCTCATTACCATCCTCCTCTATAACAGATTGGCAGATTGGAACTTGCAGGTATTGAACAGTGCAGCAAGGCTGGGCTGTGGTCTTCTCCAAGGGGCAATGTTGAGCATTAACATTTCAGAGGGAAAGTCCAGTCCTAGAGACTTCAGAGAAGTGAGTGTCCATCTGTGTAGGTTTGTCATTTGCAGATGTATCTGCTGAAAGTTCAGGTTGGAGACATATGACGTCGTTACTTGTCAGACCTTCTAGTCCTGCAATTATCTGGTTGACTTGGAAATGGCTGAACATGGCCAATGGAGAGGACTGTCCAGAATGCCTTCTCTGTAAAAAAAAAATGATATGTTGGCTTGGGTTGTCTACAGGCTTTTGGTGAATTGTTTGTTGGTGATGAGATGTGCAGTGTGGTCATTTGAGAGGATTCTCATGCTAATGAAATTGCTGGGAACTACTGTATAAGCAAACACAAACACAAACTGGCCAGTAGTGGGATTCAAATATGTGAACAACCGGTTCTCTGTGTGGATGCCACTTACGGAAGTCCATTCTGGGCCTGGGCAACAAAAAATTAGCCACCGGTTATGCCGAACTGGTGCAAACTGGCTGAATCCCACCACTGAAACTGGCCCTGATCCTGTGGTGGGATTCAGCCGGTTCGCACTGGTTCAGCAGAACAGGTAGCTAACTTTTGTTGAGTTTGGAGAACCTGCTGAATGCGTATTGCTTCTGAAAGTCCGTTCTAAGCCTGGGAGGCCTGGAGGAGGCCTCCCAGACCTAGAACAGCCTGCCAGAAGTGCGTGGATGCCATTTCCGGAAGTCTGTTCTAGGCCTCGAAGGCCCAGGCCTGCATCCATGCAGGCAACCGGTTGTTCAGGTATTTGAATCCCACCACTGATCATCCCTGTTATACTGAAGAAGCCAGAGTCTAATGTCTATGAATTGCCTTCAGGGAAGTTCTATATTTGACAGGAAGGTACTTGTCAAAATTCTGCAACCGATTCTGATACATTTATTAATATGAACTGAGAGACAATTGTTCCTTGCTGTTTTCTTTCAGTCTTGATGGTTCCTAGGCAGATCTGGCTGTGCTGGTTCCTTCTTTCACTTCTTAAATATGCAGCATAGTTCATACTTCCAAAGCACATTTTGAGGAATTAAAGGCTGCAGGCATTATTTATTACCCATGTAAAAATGTGTGCCTAGTTAGTTATATAATAAGTGCTGGCAACCCATTTAAAATGGATGGATAAACCCTGAGACTTTAATCTTGAATTATTATTGATCATCACACAGTCAGCCAGATGTTCAGACTGGATTTGGCATTTTTGTCTACCTATCGAGTCCTTACGAACGACCTGGGATAGGCAGATGTGGATGTTTGATGGTATTACAGATATCGTCGCAGGATGGAAGCAGTTCCTAGTAAGGCCGCCTTTTGCAATTGACTAATAGTGAATTTGTCAATGCCAATGGTGTTCAAATGGTGCTCCAGTTGTTTTGGGATTGCACCTAAGGCACCTATTACTATTGGTACTACCCTTGCTTGCCTTTGCCACAGTCTTTCTATTTCTATTTGTAGGTCTTTGTATTTTGTTATCTTCTCCAGTTCTTTCTCGTCTATTCTGCTGTCTCCAGGCACTGCCACGTCCACTATCCAGACTTTTTTGTCTTTCTTATCAACAATTGTTAAGTCCGGGGTGTTATGTTGTAGGTGCTTGTCTGTTTGAATTCTGAAGTCCCAGAGCAGTTTAATTTTATCATTTTCTATGACTTTCTCTATTTTATGATCCCACCAGTTCTTGCTTACAGGCAAATGATATTTCTTGCAGATCTTCCAATGCACCATTGTTGCTACTTGCCACTGCTTGTAGTCAGTCTGTGTGATCTTCTTGCATCAGCTTACCAGGTGGTCCACTGTTTCTTCAGCTTCTTTGCATAGGTGGCACTTATTGTCTGTTGCTGTCTTCTCAATTTTGACTTTGTATGCATTTGTCCTTAAGGCTTGGTCTTGTGCAGCCAGAATTAGTCCCTCGGTCTCTTTCTTCAATTTTCCTGCCATTGCCAGGTCTTGTTATTATCTGCTTTCCCAGCTATTTTTTTTAATGTACTGGCCATGTAGTGCTTTGTCTTCCCATGCCTCTATTCTGTTCTTCATTTGGTCTTTCTTGTAGGCCAGTTTGGTCTCTCCAGTAGTCAGTAAGCCTTCCTGATATACTAATTTCAGTGCATCTTCATCATTGTCCTTCAGATATTCTTCCAAAGCCATTTTTTCTTCTTCAACTATCTGATGTACTTGTAGCATTCCACGCCCACCTATTTGCCTTGGTAGATAGAGTCTGTCAATGTCACTGCGTTGATGAAGGGCATGATTCATTGTCATTATTTTTCTGGTCTTTCTATCCATTGCTTTTAGTTCTGCTTGAGTCCAGTCCATTATTCCAGCTGTGTATCTAATGACTGGAATTGCCCAGGTGTTGATTGCCTTCATGGTATTTCCTCCATTGAGTTTGGACTTTAAGATCTTCTTCACTCTCTTGATGTATTTGATTATTTATTTATCGGTATCTCCCCCTTCATTATTTTTTTTTACAAATAACTCAAGGCAGAGAACATATCCAGCACAATTTCTTCATCCTATTTTCCCCAGAACAACAATCCAGCGAGGTGAATTGGGCTGACTGGCCAAAAACCCTCAGCTGGCTTTCATCAGGACTAGAACAAGTGGTGGGATTCAAATATGTGAGCAACCAGTTCTCTGTGTGGATGCTGCTTCCAGAAGTCCATTCTGGGCCTGGGCAACAAAAAATTAGCTACCGGTTCTGCTGAAGTGGTGTGAACCGGCTGAATCCCACCACTGACTAAAACTCACAATCTCCTGCTTCCTAGCCTGGTGCCTTAACCACTTATGGGAGACCAAATTGGCTCGCATAAATCTCCTAAAATTCATAAAACCCTCCTAAAATTCATATGTAGCAGGTCGATATTTGTAGAGAATGCATGATCCTGTAGCACCGATTGCTCTCAAAGGGGACGGTTGGCAATGCAAACACAAGCAAACTGTCGCAGGAATTCTAAAGATAAGGGCAGAAGGATTCCAAGGAAGTAGGGTTTCTAGCCCCTTCTGTTTCTTGCTGTTCATCTTTTAGTCAATGGCTACATCCATCCCAAAGAAGCTGATTGTTCAAGGTTGGAATTAACCCACATTCAAATCCCTGTGAGCCTGGGGGCTTCTGTGCGGTTTCCTCTTCCTGTGCATTCCTTTCTGCAATTAAACATTTATCTTGTTATCCTAATGACTCTAAAATATAGTAATTCTGGAACGGTTCTATGGGCAAGCTACTGTGTCTGAAAGGCAGCAGTTAGTTAAAAATGAGGGAAACAGAGAGGCATATTTGATTTCCCAAAGCATTCAAGTCACATTCTTCAGTTTAACAGATAAGTATGTGAGAACAGGAAGGAGGTGGGAGACTTCTGAAAAATCATTATATAAAACATTAGAGAGTAAATGCTGAAAGGGGCTGAAATTATTCTGTATTTATGTATTACTTTGCATAATGTAAAATGTTAGCATAATAAGAACACTGTTGCAGTATTTTAAGTTTTTCCATGGATGGTTACACACATCAAGCTTCTGCATATATTTTTTTTCTTTATAGCTGTTGTTATTCATAGTTTGCAATTACTCCAGCAGCTACAATGTGTGTGTGTTTGTGTGTGTGTGTGTGTGCATTTAAATGCTAAAGTATCTCTAAATGTTTTGACAGGGTGATGCTTGGAATGGCTGAAGACTTGTAGAGAAGCTGCTTAGGTTTTTGATATCAATCCATCTGATTCTTTGAATCAGAAGTGGCTCCCGAGATACCTATTCCATTCACAGATTATAGTTTTTCTTTAAAGTTTCTTAGAATCTAAACCAGTATTTTCATAAGAACCATAATAAGCCATGTATCTTGGGCCATGATATGGGAGATGCAAAATAGCATAACGCCCTTGTTCCTGTTTCTACCTGCTTCAGTTTCCAAAATGGGCATATCCCATCCATCTTTGCTGCAGTAACTCCAGCTGCATTCTATTGTATGTTCAGGCTACCAACGTTCAAGCTATGGAAATTCCTTCATAGATCGATGATTTTTGAAGACCCCACTGCTGAGTCCTGTTGTGTACCAATTCCCTCTCACTTTGGGTTGAAGTTGCATGTAGAAGAGGACAGAAAGAGTGTAAATGGGGACTGTTGCCTGGTCAGATTCTCCACAGTAAAAAAAAAAAAAACACGATCAATTGTAGAACTTGACAGGCAGCTGTCTATGGAGACACGGTAAACAAGAGAAGTCTTATGCCTCTCTCAGTGCAATGTTGAAACTTTGCAAGTTCTTACACCAGCAGAGGGTTGTTCACTTTTCAGTGATGTGTCTCCTAGCTTGGCTCCTGACATAGTCAGCCTTCCTTGGTGACACCCAACTCCAGTCTAGCAACACTTTCTTATCCTAAAGCAACTAGAGAAAAGCTGAAAAGAGAACGATAATAGAATGGCTCGAAGATACAGTGAAAGGTTAAGGTAGATAGCTGAAAATTAAATCCACATCACACCAAAAGATGTGGCAGTGTGGCCTCCCTAAACTGTGCTCTTTTGCTGAGAATAAGTAAAGATTCTCGCTATGTAGACACATTCCTCTAGCAGTTTTTACTTTCGAGGATGTTTCCACTTCCAAGTCAGCCTGGAGTGGAATGGGGGAAAAAAAAATGGAGTTGGATAAAATTCAATTTGAAGTTAGATATGAAACGGATGACCTGGATGTCGCCCATCTAAGCATTTATCAGTTCTGACCCTATTTGGCTCATGTTCAGCTCAAATTACAGTAACTAGGTGGTCCTGAAGCTACAGAACAGATACAATATACCAGACATGTCAAACACAAGGCCCGGGGGCCGGATGCGGCCTGCGACGTGGTTTCATGTGGCCCGCGAAGCCATCCTGGAAACAGTGAGGGAATGGCCCCCGCTGCCTTGGCCCAGGCCGCCCGGGAGCCAATGTACAATTTTGTGGTGGCCATCTATGCTAAAAGGCATTCAGTCTTAGCTCCACAAGGCCGTCTGGAAACAGCGAGGGACCGGCCCCTGCCGCATTGGCCCCGCCCCCTGAGTCCGCGCTGGGGAGGTGTCACCCTTTGTGAGGAATGAAGAAATGCACCAAATGCTTGGAAGTGGCCAGCAAATGCCCCTCGCCTACTTCACATATCCGGCTTGATGGGCTCCAGGGGAGGGGTTTCAGCAGGCTCTTCCAGTGGACCATGCCTTGGCGCTTGCCCTGGTCCCACCCCCTTCTGCCAGAGACCCTCAGATCTGTCCCACTCTTGCCCAGGCCCCCACAGGCACCCTTGATGCAAACGATGTAGAGCTGGCCATGCCCACCCAGTAGGCCACACCCACTCCAGGCACGCCCACCCAGTAGGCCGCACCCACCCTGGCCACACCTACCCGCCCCCCCCCGAGGACAACCGCAATGCTGATGTGGCCCTCAATGAAATTGAGTTTGACACCCCTGCAATATACTATGTTCTAACTAAGCTCTTGGATATTTAATCAGTGTTTAGAGATAAATTGTATAGGATTCCATGGGGATTGTAAATTCAAAAACAGGCAGATACATTTCTGCCCAATAATCAATATTTACAGCAGATGCCTATATTCTAACTGGTGGTGTGTGTTTTATTGCAGCCTATAAAGCTGTGATCAGCAGGAAAATAACCTTGATGGATACACCTGATGACAACATTGGTATTTACACCTGTGTTACTTTGTAAGGCAGAAGCTTATCACAGTCCATTCATTTTTCCTCCTTGAAAAAAAAATTAGTATGGAGAGCATAGAGAAGAAACATGCAAACAATAAGAGCTCAACCTTGGACTGATAGCATTGTCTCAACACAATTAATGCTATTCGTCAAATCTGTTTGACACTTAAAGGAGATTAGGAGCCAGGCTTTGAGAGCAGTCTATTATATCAGACAACGGAAAAATTGCCATTGTGCTTTCTAAACTGGAGAAGAGTTCAAGTAACTTTTAATATCACTTCTTTGCAATGAAGATTCATAGTTTTGCCATGTGATTCAAAAGGCCCACTTGTTCTACATACTTGTTTATTTATTTATTTAATGATTTCCACATTTATACTGTTATAAATGAGTGGATATATGCAACTTTTCTGTTCTGTATTTTTTTTCTGTTTGTGTGTGTGTGTGTGAGAGAGAGAGAGAGAGGAAGAGGGAGAGAGAGAGAGAGAGAGAGAGAGAGAGAGAGAGAGAGAGAGAAGAGGATATTTGGATGTGTCAAAATACCCAATATACAGTATTGTAATATTTCAAATAGAGGAGTAAAATAAATGTTGATTGGATTTACTTTGTGAAGGAGCTGGTCACTTGAAATGGAACCAAACTAGCAGTTAAGGTTTCTATAATATTAGAAAACTTCCTTATTTTTCTGGGTACAGTATTTAAATCAAATAATACTTACAGGAATTACAGTATATTGTGTCAAATAACATTACTCAAACTAAAGGTGATTTTAAAAGGTTGTTATAACATACACAATCTGTAGCACATTTCACAATTAACCTAACTGTTCATTTTGTCCCTTCTGTCTCAAATAATGAAGTATGAGATTTTAAAAGACTTTGTGCTCACGTACTTATCTGCAAAACAAAAGCAAACAAAAAATATCTTCGCTTGAGATTTTTTCTATAACACAGTTAGCTTTATGGCTATTTTTTTTTAATTTGATCTGATCAAATAGATTCCTGTTTTGCAATTCTTGTATATATTTATCCATTGCTATATCAGCACAAATCTTCCTTTTCATAGTAAGGTGAAGGTACAAGGTTAGAGTGTGATGCTCATCTCTGTTTCTTGACTGAGGGAGCCAACCATTGTCCGAACAATATCTGTGGCCATGTGGCCAGCATGAATGGTGTTACCTTCCCACCAAAGTGGTACCTATTTATCTACTTGCATTTGCTTATTTTTGAACTCCTAGGTGGGTAGGAGCTGGGGCAAGTAATGGGAGCTCACCCGTTGCACGGAGCTCAGGACTCAAACCTGGGCTGTCAGCTTTCCAGCTGACAAGCTCAATATTTTTAACTGCTAGTTCCCCCATACAAATTTCTGACTGAAGGATTCCAGCATTGAGGACCCATCTTTGATTTCTTTCATTCTACTTTCCATGGACAGCTGTCAGATCCACACTCCTCTAACAATATCCACCCGTCCCCCAATACAATATAGAAAAAGACCCCATCTCTATTATTAGCCCTCAATCACTTTTCTGGGTTGTGTGGTGGAAAAACAACAACAACAACAATCAGCCAGCATGAGTGCAAACATTAAGAAGGAAAATATGCACAAAACCACTGTGAAAGAATTGAAAATAGAACCATCAGTATAAATCTGCTTATAAAAATCTATCGTGAGACCATATTGGGGTGTACTTACCCCAAGTCAGAGTGCCTAGTTCTTACCAACATAAATTCACACAGTCATTTCTAAGTAAATCACTAGGTTCTGCTCCATTTCAATTGTCATCAAAAGTCAATGGGTTTAAACTTGCTCCAGGCTGAATCGGCCATCCATCATTTTGGATTTAATGTCAGCTACAACTTTATTGATTATCAGCACTTTTGTTTTTTTTACTGCAAGGATTTGTATATAAGCATTCAACAATTCTGGCTGTTTTTGCAGAAAAGCCTTGGCAGTGCAGTTATTAGAATGCAGTATTGCAGCCTGACTCTGCCCATTGTCAAGAGCTCAATCCTGATGGGGCTGAAGGTTAACTCAGCCTTTTATCCTTCTGAGGTTGGTAAAATGAGGACCCAGATTGGTGGTGCCGATATGCTGACTCTGTAAACTGCTTAGAGAGTGCTGTAAAGCACTATGGAGAAGTATATAAGTCTAAGTACTATTGCTATATAATAATAATAATAATAATAATAATAATAATAATAATAATAATAATAATAATAATAATAATAATAATAATAATAATAATAATAATAATAATAATAATAATAATAATAATAATAATAATAATAACAACAACAACAACAACAACAACAATAACAACAACAACAACAACAACAACAATAATAAATAATAATAATAATAATAATAATAAATAATATATAATAATAATAATAATAATATAATAATAATAATAATAATAATAATAATAAAATAATGTTGGAAGGGACCTTGGAGATCATCTAGTCAACCCGCTCAGGAGAAAAACCTATACCCATTTCAGACAAATGGCTGTCCAGTCTCTTCTTAAAAACTTCCAGTGTTGGAGCATTCACCGCTTCTGGAGGCAGGTTGTTCCACTGGTTAATTGTTCTAACTGTCAGGAAGTTTCTCCTTAGTTCTAGGTTGCTTCTCTCCTTGATTAGTTTCCATCCATTGCTTCTTGTCCTGCCTTCAGGCGCTTTGGAGAATAGCTTGAGTCCTTCTTCTTTGGGGCAGCCCCTGAGATATTGGAACACTGCTATCATGTCCCCCCTCGTCCTTCTCTTCATTAAACTAGACATACCCAATTCCAGCAACCATTCCTTGTAAGTTTTAGCCTCCAGTCCCCTAATCATCTTTGTTGCTATTCTCTGTACTCTTTCTAGAGTCTCAGCATCTTTTTTACATCGTGGTAACCAAAACTGGATGCAGTATTCCACCTACCGCTTCCACAGCCCGGTTCGGAACAGGCTGTGGACCGGTACTGATCCACAGACTCAGGGTTGGGAACCCCTGCTCTAGATGGCTAACAATATATCATGTGTTTAATCCATAGTGTGCATTTTAACCTAAAGAGTCCAAAATCCATGTTGACTGCTGTATGACATCCAATCTACAAAAATAAGGTCTGAACATGATTTTTAAGGGGGGGGGATATTTAAGAATTTAAAACTTTTGGGGGCCCTCCCCCACTCTTGATTGACAAGAGGTTCTTTGCGTAATGGTGCGAAGCCTATTTGTTTTCTTGCTTCTGGGTGTACTTCTTCATTTATCATAAAATGTCACTGTTTTATGCTCTGCAAATGAAAAGCATGATCACTTCTGCAGGTTTTTTTTTTTTTCTGTATGCATCCTCAAAACTCCAAATTAAAGTATCACAGAGGATATGCTTCAAGTAACGAGGCTTTTTTTTTTTCTTTTGCATTTAAAACAAAAACTAGCATTATCAGCAATGCTTGTATGTAATACCCAGCGTACGGTAGGCACTTTTGCAATTGTCATAAAAAGCACATACAACCTATGAACTTTGCCTTCCCTGCACCAATGTTCTAAGCCAGTGATGGCGAAACCTTTTAGAGACCGAGTGCCCAAACCACAACCCAAAACCCACTTATTTATCACAAAGTGCAATCAGCATTGTGGTGCCCTCAGCAGGGGCATGGGGGCATGGCCCACTGGGTGGGCGTGGGCGTGGTTGTCATGGCAGACTGGGTGAGTGTGGCTGGGGTGGGCATGGCCACCTCGATGTTGCTCATGGGGGACACACCTGTGGGGGCCGGGCAGGGTTGGGGGAGATCCAGGGGGTCTCTGACGGGTGGGGCAGTGGGCAGGAGGCCCAGTATAGATGGGGGGAGGCACGCAATCCTACCTGGGACTGGGGGGCCATGGCGCCGATGGGGATCCGGCTTTCCCTGCTCGGGGTGGCCTTTGGCTTGCTGGGCGTGGACGTGCTCTACCACCTCTACTCGAGCTTGCTAGCTGGCTGCTTCACCTCCTTTGTGCTGGGTGGGGCTGCTACTCCGGGTGGCGTCAGTGGCCTAATGGACCTGCACAAGCTGCTGGCAGTGGCAGCACGCAAGCCCACAGAGAGGGCTCTGAGTGCCGCCTCCGGCACGCATGCCATAGGTTCACCACCACTGTTCTAAGCAGTAAAACTTTGATAACTTGCAGGCAGACAGCTGATGAAAGCTTTAATGAGTTCATAATATTTAGTGTTGGCTATCCCGAATTTTCCTTAAATAAAGTTTTAGCAGCCTGCCTTGACTCAAAAGAATCAGTGACTGGAGACCTGCGGAAGTATTTATACCTCCAAACAAAGCAAAAAGTATATAGGCTTCCTCTTATTTATTTATTTATTTATTTTTCTTATCTTCCCTAGCCTAAAAACAATAGGGATGAAGATTGTCCGTTTCTTTTCTGGCTCTGCTTTGAAAGAAAACAAGCAAACAAGCAAAACAACAAGTTACAAAGCAGCCAAACCAAACATTGGATTTAAGAATGTTCAGCTTGAAAATCTTTCTATACTCAAATGCCATCACACAATATTTGTCCTGTTTTATCTGAAATTCTGGGGGGGGGGGGACCTGTTCCTTTTCTGAGGCTAGGACTCACATTTTGAGACAGAGTCATCTGGACCAGCGGTCCCCAACCTTTCTGGCTTTGTGGATGGCCGGGAGGGGGGATAATAATAATAAAGTTGGAAGGGACCTTGGAGGTCATCTAGTCCAAACCCCTGCTCAGGCAGGAAACCCTATACCATTTCAGACAAATAGCTGTCCAGTCTCTTCTTAAAAACTTCCAGTGTTGGAGCATTCACAGCTTCTGGAGGCAGGTTGTTCTACTGGTTAATTGTTCTAACTGTCAGGAAGTTTCTCCTTAGTTCTAGGTTGCTTCTCTCCTTGATTAGTTTCCATCCATTGCTTCTTGTCCTGCCTTCAGGCACCTTGGAAAATAGCTTCACTCCTATGTGGGAGAGGAGATGGTTCCGCGGGAGCGGCAGGCGAGCGTGCACACACATGCTCACCTACTGCTTGCACAAGTGCAGCTACGTGTGTGTCTGTGTGCTCGCCTAGCGCTTCTGAGGCCTGCTTTCTTGTACTGTCTCAAATATTCATTGTTACCGTGATTTTTGAAGGGGGAAGATGGCTGAAGCAATCCATAAAGTTCCTGGAAGGTTACGAAAGAGGCCTCTGATAATCGGCCACATTAATTTCATGGTGGAACGTTAAGCAACTTACTGCATGGTGCATAAAAGTAAATCCTAAAGAGCCTCATATCTGCAGTTAGTTGAGTAGGTGTGTAATTGACTTTTGGCCTCTTGGTGACACCAATCGCTTTTTATAAAGCTATTGGGGGATTGAGCTCTAACATTTAAAAGGCTCAGTATTTTCAATCCTGCTTACAAAAGCAAAAAAACCTGATGCACTCTCTTCTTTTTTTGGTTTGTTAAATCATGTTAAAAACTCAGCAGAATTCATTGGCTTTAAACATCTCAAATGTCTTCGATAATTACAGGGGTGCTCATAATGATTTCGTATAATGTTGGAGTCCAGTTGATATTTATTATATTTGTCTTCATTCAACCAGAAATGAACAGAGGCAAGCAGATACCAGTAAGGTAAAAGTTACTCAAACAACTAGCATTTTCCCCCACATTCCCGTTTCAATAGATCAAAAACTATTTAATTTTTCTATTTGTTGAGAAAGAAAGAAAGAAAGAAAGAAAGAAAGAAAGAAAGAAAGAAAGAAAGAAAGAAAGAAAGAAAGAAAGAAAGAAAGAAAGAAAGAGAAGGAGAAAGAAAGAAAAAGAAAGAGAGAGAGAAAGAGAAAGAGAGAAAGAAAGAGAAAGAAAGAGAAGGTGGGAGGGAAGAAAAAGAAAGAAGGAAAGATAGAGAAAAGAAAGAAAGGAAGGAAGGAAGGAAGGAGAATGATGGAAGGAGGAAAAGAAGGAAAGAAGGAAAGAAAGAAAGAGAAGGAGAAAGAAAGAAAAGAAAGAGAAAGAAAAGGTGGGAGGAAAGAAAAAAAGAAGGAAAGATAGAGAAAAGGAAGGAAGGAAGGAAGGAGAAGGAGGGAGGGAGGAAAAGAAAGAAAGAAAGAAAGAAAGAAAGAAAGAAAGAAAGAAAGAAAGAAAGAAAGAAAGAAAGAAAGAAAGAAAGAAAGAAAGAAAGAAAGAAAGAAAGAAAGAAAGAAAGAATCATATTAATTTTGAACATATGATTTTTGGGGAAACAAATTCATGAAAAGAAAAGAAAAAAGAAAAGAAAAGAAAGAAGATAAACCCAGTGGTCCCACATTCAGTTCTACTGAATTTGCTTGTTTTGATAGACTTGCATAAAATTGAAGGTCTAATTTCCATACGAATAAAGATACATGCAGACGGTTCTATACAGATTCAGTTTTATGAGTGCAGAGAGGCAGAAATCCAGAAAGTGTGCTAAACAATGAAGATTCATGCTGTGTTGGAATCATAGATCACAGCTGATGTGATACGGTTTTTTTTCTTGCTTTATTTATTTGCCACACACTTATTTACTCTGTTTGTAAGTTACCCAACTCATTTACATGTCTGCCATCACAGGAGTGGATATATCTTTGCTTCACTGAGCTACTTTAAACCAAGTGTACTTCCTTTAGCTCAAGTTTCTCCAAGAAACATTGGGTTTTCTGTAGCTCTCCCAGATATATGCAGATTTTAATGAACTTACCTAAGTGAGAATGATGGATTAAAGGAATACAGTTCATTGTTGCTGCTTGTATTACAGCAAAGACTTCTGGGAAATATCTAAGCATTGATTTCTTTCAAAATTAATAGAGCTACTTAACTCTGTATCTACAGTATTATTATTTTTTTCTGGTAGAAAGAGTTAGTATTAGAGAAGGTGTATATGGCACTTTGGAAATGCAAATAAAACTATTCATTGCACCAAGTTGGGATGAGAAGACTATCTAATGCTTTACCCTCTTTGTAATCCAATGTTCAGATTTATAGAAAGCCTGCATTACATTGGGTTGCAACGATGAATGAGTTCACTAATTATTTATGGTACTGTAAAATAAATGACAATTGTTGTCAAATACTCAGAGTACTTTTAGTTTTAACTGGGGTTTTCCTCTTGATCCTGCACAAGTAGTATATCAGTCTGATTTTTGTGTAGACATGAATAAATTTCAAAAGTTCTCATGACCAATTCAGACAGGAAACAGAACAGGGCTTAAGCTGGCTAACACAACTGCCTAAATCAGAGGTCCCCAACCTTTTGAGCACCAGGGACCGGTTCTGTGGAGAGAGTTTTTTCCTGTGGACTGGAGAGTGCGTGGTTTTGTGTGCTGCCTGCATTCTGCGGATGGGTTGCTGACATACCACAGCCTGGTACTGGTCCACGGACCAAGAGTTGGGTACCCCTGGCCTAAATCATGCATGTCATCACTATCATGCCTGTATTTGCAAGCTTGCATACTATACAAAACTGGGCAACCGATCCCAATAGTTAAAAAGTGAGCAGTGACTTACAATTTAGTGCTCTGCCCTCATCACCCTCTGAGTTTCACTCTGAAGAGATGCAGCGTGACATTGTTGTTAACTGTTAGACCATCAAGAGCCAACAGTAGGTGGCTTGAAGCCAATCCTTCTTTTTTAAATCCAACCTATTTCACACAATGGCTATTGTGGCCAAAAAAGAAAAAAAGGCATCATAACATTGTGCATCAATTTTGTGGACTGCTTCCTCTCCTGATGCGCTACAGTAATTGCTGCTCCCAGAATTTCCCATTTGCACAAAGACTGATAACTCCAACAGGAGGGACTGGGTCTAAAAGCAAAAGTGAGTCCTTATGTCATCTGCTTGGCCTGCCGTTCCGTCTGCGTTACAAGTAGATTGCAACAACGTCTGGAGGTGCCTTCCATCCTGTCATCTGGCAATATTGTAATGCCATTAGGGAAGGCTCCAAATGGCAACTCCTTGGAACCAATAAAAACAAAACAAATAGCTGACGCACCACAACTCCTTCCAGATTCATATCCAGGCGAGCATTTTGTGTGTGTGTGTGTGAGAGAGAGAGAAAGAGCGACAGAGAGAGACAAAGTGAGATTTAGTCAATGCATGGCTTGTTGAAGCAATCTGTTCTTTCCTTCATCCATGAGCAGAAGCCTTGGAGGGAGATTGCTGGGAATGACAAGGTATGGCAACAGAGCAGAACACTGACAAAATGTCACTGTTCTGCTTTGATTACACACTCTATTTTGCAAGTTTCAGGACACTCACACTCAAAGTACTTCTATTTCACAGTGATGCGATGGGCCGGTCAAACTGAATCGTCATTAGTAGGACTTTCAGCTGTGAAATGATGAGTAAGCGCACAGTAGCATAGCAAAGTAGTCAATCCCTGCCAGCATTTAATCGGAAGGGAAATATGTGTCTGTGTGCCTCTCTTCCTGTGTGTGTTTTTATTTCTTTATTTCTTTAAAAAAAAAAGTTGAATGCATTTCTAACGTCTTTTTAGGGAAGCTGAAATGCAGGGCCTCAGAGCGAAGCAAAGACTTGGCAAATAACTCTACAAAGAAAAGTTAATATCAAATAGACTTTAAAAGTTTAAGATAAAAAAAAATAAAGTTTCTGTGGGAAAGAATGGAATGTAAAAAGACTTCAGGATCCTCTTTAGGTGGACAGCAATCCTAGGAAAGGGAATGTGACAAAGCTGTTCTACAAAAAAAGCAATGCACTGTAGAAGACACTGCACTATGCACACGCTATGCAACATGGAAACAGATATAAAACAGATATTATTCAAGCTGGGCCTCTAATAGCAAATAAACCTTTGGTGCTGCTAATTAATTAATTCAGTTTAAACTAATTCCAGATTTCCTTTAATGGAAGGCACTCTCTTAAGGTAGAAAGAAAGCCAACGCTGATGAAATCCCCAGATTCCACAAATTAAAACAGCCCAATCAGCCTACACTAAACATAAATATGCAGTCATAGCTCAACTCAGAGCAGCTTTAAAAAAAACACCTCCTTAGGAAAACATGCTAAAATGCAGAGATTTCTCCATTTTGAAGTAACTGGGCCTGAGATCATGAATACTAACTCATCTAAGAAGGGTGAGACTTCTGAAGTTAGTCAAAATTGAAAATCCATCATTTATGGCAGCTGGAATATGGGAACTGATGCCATCTTTTCCACGCGTCTTAATTTGGTTGTCTGTCTGTCTGTCTCTCTTTCTTTCTCTGTCTGTCTCTCTTTCTTTGTCTGTCTGCCTGCCTGCCTGCCTGCCTGCCTGCCTGCCTACCTGCCTACAGTATCTATCTATCTATCTATCTATCTATCTATCTATCTATCTATCTATCTATCTATCTATCTATCTATCTATCTATCTATCTATCTATCTATCTATCTATCTATCTATCTACCTACCTACTATCTATCTATCTATCTATCTATATCTATCTAATCTAATCGTCTATCATCTGCCATCCTACATACACACATAGTCAAAAAGAAACCTTGTGTAGTATAATAGTTATGAGGCTGGATCAGGAGAATAGAGAGCCGGGTTCTTTTCCTCCCTTGCCCTATCACTGTCTCTCAGATTAAAAAAAACATCTATCCTCCTTCACCGAATCAGCACAATGGATTATAAAAATGCCCTTCATCCCACAGCAGATTCATTGGGCTGTTGTTGATGATGGTATC